>VDFB02354251.1:0-53187 GCA_007258455.2 Sequoia sempervirens | reverse complement strand
CTCTCTCTCTACCTCTCTTCCTCTTAGCATCACTCCCTCTCTCAGGTCTCTCTCTCACTCACTCACTCACTCTATCTCAAGTCTCTCCCTCCTACCCCTTCTCCCTCTCTCAGGTATCTCACTCACTCACTCACTCTATCTCAAGTCTCTCCCTCCTACCCCTTCTCCATCTCTTAGGTATTTCTCTCACTCACTCACTCCCTCTATCTCTCTCCCCTCCACCCTTAACTCTAAACCCTTAAACCATCTACCCTCTGTAATCAAGGGATTTCTTTTTAGGTTTGATTAGGAGTGTTAGCAACAAACAGTAAATGATAACGAAACCCAAAGATCTTACGAAACACAAAGGAAGTAAAATACCAAATGATTATACCTGATCGCCGAGACTTCCATGATTCCCTTTCATAATACCTTCTTGCTTGCTGGATAATGTTGCCCTCAGATTTGTCGTGCGAGCAAATCTACAAATGCCTAAGTCCTACACCAAGCTTTGAAGGATTTATGCTTAAAATCTCAATGCCTATGCCTATGACAATGTCTAAGACTTTGATCAAACAATGACAATAATTGAAAATGAGAAGCCTTAAATGTGCAAGCTAATAAATGCCTATAATACGTGCGTAAATCTAAAATGTTAGCATGTGCGTGTGTAATCGAAAAGTGAGAGGAAAATGGCATTTTATAGAAAATGTCATTTTGAGCGGACGAACAAGATTAATTGATGATGAGAACCTAAAATGAGAGGTCCAGATTAAATATGAGAATCCCTAATTAGGGTTAGGGAAAAATCCTTAATCGAATGGTCAGAATAATATCTCAGATAATCGAATCGACGGTGGAGAATAAATGAGGAAATTAATTAAAGAAATAAAGATTTTCAAAAAATCAAGAAGATAAGATTGCCTGATTTGTGAGATTCGAAAAATCAATAAGATGAGATTTGAACTGAAGATTCGATTTGGAAAATCAAGAATCTGCCTGATTACTTGATTTTTAGAAGATTAGATACTATTTTGAATTAAATTAATTCAAAATAATGATTTTGTGAGATAATAAATAATCTTTTTCTTTGTGATTATTTTGTCAAAAATGGACTGACAGCTCAGCCTGAGATGATACTTTTAAAATAATCTAATTTTATTTAAAAATGAGAAGAATATTAATTAGAAATTAAATAATTAAATTTAATTATTTAATTTTAGCAATAAGACTAATTAATTAAATTAATTAATCAATCTATTTTAATTAAGACACTAGTGACATATTAAAATAAATAAATAAAACTTTATTTATTTAATAATCGTGAAGAATTATATGACTAAAGGGGAAATTAAATAAATTAAGAGATTTATTTAATTAAGGGAAGACTTAGACAATTAATGACGATTTAATAAATAAATAAAATTTATTTATTTTAATAATCATGAAGACAACACATGAATTAATTAAATACCATGAATTATTTAATCACAGTCTAATGTGGGACTGGCGATTACAATTAAACATACTCATGTTAGATCTTGAATTTGTAAAATGCTTCTGCGTGCCTTAGGTCATTTTAGTGTTCACACCTCTCTACCCTTAACCCTCCTCCTCTATCTCTCTAAGTATCTTCAATATCCTACCTCTCCCTCTCTTAGGTATTCTTTCTCACACTCTTCTATCTCTCTCCCCTTAACCCTAAACCCTTAACCCTTAAACCCCAATTCTAACACTCTTAACCCTCTCTCTCTCTCTCAAGTCTCTCCCTCCTACCCCCTCAACCATAAACCCTTAAACCCTAAACTATTAAACCTTCTATCCTCTTCCCTCAAAACTCTTCTCCTCTCCCTTCCCCCTCCTAATTCTCTCTATCTCTCTCTACCTCTCCCCTTCTTCCCCTCTTCCCCTCTTCCCCTCTCCCTCCTAATTCTTTCTCTATATATATCTCTCTCCCTTTCCCCCCTCTCTCTCTCTCATTTTCCCTCTCCCTTCCCCCCCCTCTCTCTCTCTCCCTTTCCATCTCTCTACCTCTCTCTCTCTCTCTCTTTCCCACCCTCCACCTAATTACTCTTGGGTATATGTGTGCAAAAATTAGATATATGATTTAGATCGGATATCCGATTTATAACACCAAAATATTACAGTTTCAAAATGTTTTTCAAATTAGATATTAGACATGAATTGGATATCCAAAACAAATCAGATATCCGATTTGAATCAGATATCCAATTTGTAGTACTTTGGCTTGGGAATTGCTATGGAGCAATGTACTGACACCCAACCCAAAAAAAAGGTCAACTCAAGATTTTCACATTTTTTGGCGAGTTCAAAACGCTACTTTTTTCATGTTGCCACTTTTTGGCCCATCATGATCCTACACATACCCAGGTCTAAATCAGGTAGTTTTTATTGCTAAGGTGGATCACTCCTTTCTTCGAAGGCCATACACTTATGATTGGGTCAAGTGTTCTTTTCTTTAGAAAATTCCTATTGCCTTTTTGATAGGTTAATTATGATTTGATTAGATGGGTTATGAAGCACTTATTTCAAACAAATATCTTTATGAAATAAGTATATTGGCATGAAATAAAATATGATTTTTATTCCAATGTAAAAACTACAAAGAATGGAAACAATTCTTTCAACACATAAACTATTATGTAGTAGTGAATTAAAATGAAAAAGCTTACTCTATAGTAGTTAGGATAAACAACTAAGAAAATGATCTAAAGTGACTTATTTATCCTAGAGGAACTAAGTATATAGTATACAAAGAAAACCAACAAAACCACAACTACCCCTATTTTGAAAGAGTTTATTTTTCTCCCCTTCCTGATCTCGCTAATATTGTTTAATTATTTTAAAGAGATGAAGGGTCATAACACAACTTTATTCAACCCAGTAAATAGCTTGGTTAATGAAACTTGAAAAAAGCAAGAAAACAATTGCTACATTTGGCATTTCATGTTGAATGAAGAGTGGTGACAATAATCTACTTATAGTTTAATAAAACACTATTTTTATAAGAAGGTTTGACATTAGAAAGATAAGTGTTACTTATAGTTTAATAAAACACTATTATAGTTTTACCAACATATACTATTGTACGCTTGCATGGCTTCTTAGTTAATATATGGGGAGATAGAGATAGATGGGGAGAGAAAGAGAGAGAGAGATATATGGGAAGATAAATAGAGATGGAGATATATGGGAAGAGAAAGGAAGAGAGGTGGAGATAGAGAGTCGATGGATAGGGGGGATAGGGATGGAGAGATGGTGAGAGATAGAGAGGGGGAGATAGAGAGGGGGAGGGAGAGAAAGGGATATAGATAGAAAGAGATAGAGAGAGGAGTGAGAGGGAGATAAAAAGAGAAATAGAGATAGAGATATAGAGTAGGAGATATGGAGGGAGAGATGGAGTGAATGAGAGAGAAAGGGGGGAGAGGGAGAGATAGGTCAATAGATAGAGGGGGGAAGAGGCGGGAGTGACATAGATAGTGGGAGATATAGAGAGCGACATGGAGAGATATATCAATCACCCTCCCTATATCTCTATCTATTCATCCTTATCTCTTTATCTCTCTACCCCTCTCTATCTCTTTGTCTCCCTTTCTATTTGTATGTTTGTCAATATCTCCCTCTCTCTCTATATTTTTTTCCCTATATTTTTCTGTCTCCTTAAGTGTGCAATGGGTACATTGAAGAGGTCTAAAGGAGAATTATCATATCTTTTAATCAAATGGCATACCTTGAGCATAACCTCAAGGACACATGCCATCCTTTTGATTTTCGACATGAAACAACCAATAAAAATTTAGTTTCTCTCTCTCATTAATATATATTACTATTATATTAAATATATATTATATTAATTATATTTTGTATTATATAAAAATATACTTATTATTAATTATTAATTATAATAATTTTATACGTATTTACTAATTTTGTTAAAGAATATAATATATAATTATAATAAGTTGAATAATTATATTATTTATTATGTAAAATATAGCTAATATATACTTAACTATATTGTAGAATATTAAAACCTAGCTAAATGGTGCCAAAATTTTCAACTTAATTAACATATTGTAAAACCTAACGAAACTAGGTTGTAGCTCATCAAATTGGAGAAGTGAAAGGTCAATACCAGCGCCAAGGAAGAGTCTGGAGTACTGAAAACAAGGTCAATGCCAATGCCAAGGAAGAGTTTGGAGTAGTGAAAACAAGGTCAATGCCAGCGCCGAGGAAGAGTTTGGAGTAGTGAAAACAAGGTCAATGCCAGCACCGAGGAAGAGTTTGGAGTTAAAACAAGGTCAATACTAGCGTCGATGAAGAGTTTGGAGAAGTGAAAACAAGGTCAATATCAGTGTCGAGGAAGAGTTTGGAGGAGTGAAAACAAGGTCAATACTAGTGCCGAGGAAGAGTTTGGAGTTAATACCAAGTCTATACCAGTGTCGATGAAGAGTTTGGAGGAGTGAAAACAAGGTCAATATCAGCGTTGAGGAAGAGTTTAGAGGAGTGAAAACAAGGTCAATACCAGCGCCGAGGACGAGGTTGAGGGAACTCAGGGAAAATCAATGACCAAGGGGAAATGAGTACTATAAGTTTGCCACCCCCATTCTCTTTAACCTTCAATTTTCATGCCTAGTTTCCAAAGATCTCGTACATTGGCACCCCCATTCTCATAAAATGGTATAAGATAAGACAAAAAAAAGAAAATAGCTTAGTCTTTCACATTTTTATCGACCCACCTCAGGTCTTGGAAAAAATCCCATAATCTACCCACATCTTGGTTGAGGTCTAGGATTTCATCACACATAGCCTTCATCGCATGAGTTTGAAGCAATTGTAGACTTAGCCCAAGTATATTCTAGGCTAAGGTAGATCTAATGAATGGAAATAGAGGCATACAATTCTTCTTTAATACCTCCACCAAAAACATATGCAAGGTGTTGGTTGTTTTTACAGTAAGTAGGTTGATCTTCTAATCTACCTATGGAATTGCCAATTTCAATAAAGGGCAGCTCGAAGGACCTAGACCAACTGACGAGGATTTGAAAGACCTCCTACACTTTGGGCTCTACAAGACCCGGGAGTGTGATCCCTTAATGTGTTTACAACCTCTCCACCATCATCATAAACAACATTAACAACAACATATAATATCATTTAATAGCTCAACATAATAGGATAATACCGAATAGAATTGGTTGTTTATCAATAATATCAACTATTTGGAGCATGAGATAACTACAACAACATTTCACAGTATAAGATATCCATTGATTTTCAATTTGTAGCAAGCTCTAGGTAAAGGAAAACAAATACTGAACCATACGAATAAGTACAACTTAGATCAGTAACATATATTTATTGGAGGAGTCAAATTTATAAGCATCTAAGGGTTTATGATAGATTTAATGCATAACATATAAGATCCTTGATAAAATTTCTTTACAATCTCATCAATATGTATTCTAACCCAATACTACTTATCAAATCCTTATACATAACATATCCACCTACAATCCCATTCAAGCATTTTAATTAATTCCTTGAATTAAACCTAAAACAAGAATCATACACACCACAACAGTGAGATGAACTAAACAACCCTTGATCATTTTATTCAAAATTCAGATATGCTTGTACAATAGAGAGACATGAGTTTGAATTAATCATATCAATTCAAATGCCAGTACTGTCATAAAACATCAAATCCCCATGAATTCAAAACCTACTACAGAATGACTCAAAACCTAAATTGCATTTTCCCTAAAACCATCAGACTTTACAATTTTCTCTACAACTTCATCTAGAATCAACCAAAAATATCTAACTTGCTAACCCGTACTTCTGGCCTTGAAATCCTTCTTATAGAAAAAGAAGGAGCAAACAAGCATCGGGCCAGAAAGCACACGTGTCACTAGCCAATTGGACTGCCTTGTGATATTCCGAAAAATTGTTACAACAACAATCTCTCTAGAGAATCTTCTTGTTCATCATGCCCACTGAGAATGGTTGATGCAGCAATAAAAAAATTCAAGAATTTTGTGCCTAGACTGTCACCAAAAAACAAAACTAGAATCTATTGTAATTGCAACAACTAATTTGTCAACCATTAGTAGCCTACTCCTTTTCACTCTTCCTTAGTTAAATATACATTTACCCATTTTTGGTACTCTTCATCAGTTGGCCAATCAAAATTGATCACCTCATTCACCTTGACACTATAAGGTTTGTACTTACCACCTGATTCACTTCTCTTTCAAAAGACTCCAAGAATGAGTTGGTGCTAATGATTTTGTCCATACAACTCACCAACAAATCATAATATGAGTTGCCCTATTTTTGAGGGTTTTGTAGTCCAAACATGATATAAAGAGGCTCTTACACTTTTTTTTATTACTTTAGCTTGTGTAAGAGGCCCCATGGATACTGTTGTAATTGTAGGATGCATGAATAGGGTGTAGGATGATAAATAAAGAAGGTATAGCTACTGTCCTCAATAGTTTTGTGAAGAAAAGCATGTGAAATAAGAGGTTCAAGTCTAGGTTTCAACAAAATATGTATGGGAGATCTGATTTTATGAATTTTTATCCATGTGCAGACCTAATGGGTTTTTTCTGAACACTGAATATAAATGATATACATACACACACACACATAGATATATATATATATATATATATATATATATATATATATATATATATATATATATATATATAAAATGTATGTATGTATGTATGTATGTATGTATGTATGTATGTATGTATTTTTAAATGTAAATGTAAATGCAATTATTGGATGCTCTCCTAGAACAATAAATGCAACATATCATTAAAGAAATCTATATCTAGTGTATATAAAGGTGAATTTCTAAATGCAAGTGTAAATGCAAAGAGCATATGGTTTTGTAGTGTTATAAATACAACATATTCATAAATTAATGTAATTGAAATTCTAAAGTCTTCAACACATATAATATGAAATCGATCAAACTATTAAACTACATGGGAAATAAATGAAAACAGTAAATGCATATGTATGTGTATTTGTAAATGTAAGTGTAAAATAAATAAGAATAATGAAAATTATAAAATAATACAAAGAAAGGTCTCCTGCCTTCTTGGTAGTGATAACCTCCTCCACACTCAACCCTTAAAAATTATGAATAGAGGAATATAATCTTTGAAGAACTCAAAGTTGATTCTCTCCTACCTGATGCAATTAGTCATTTTATCCTTACAAACATTTATAGTGATTACTAGAGGCACATAGACCAATTCTTCATAATAGAAGAATTTGATCATACTTTTCCAATGATGGAACTATGAGAAAACCTTAGGTTAAATGAATAATTCCTAGCTAAGTTCTTTAAATCATGTCCAACTGTATAAGAGAAGACCGTTGCTATGTGTACGTAGATACCATGGAGGAAGGCTCTTTGGGTTCTTTTAACAATCATCCTACCTTAAAACATACCAAAAGTCTCCTAGCAATTAGACATAGGAAGATTTAAGATGACTTAAAAAAAATTTATTGCCAAAGCATAAACTTATGTTGACTTAACTAGGCCTAGTACACACTCCCTCCCCGTTAACCACTTAGACATATGGAAATTAAATGTAAATTTGCTGCTATTTTTAGTCATGTAGGTGTCCAATAAACCACTTGGTGTGTTTCCCTTCAATTTTATTTACTTGAATGAAGATAAAAAGTCCTTTGATTACAATTAGAGAATACATTTGAGGCCTTGGTTGTGTAACTGATGGACCATAGTCACATTTAACACTTGTTACAAAGTTTGGGAGTTAAAACGTTAAGTAGATTTGATTTGTGATGGACACATTTGGACGGTAGTAACAATAACTTGCAATCTATCAAGACTTGATTACCTTATAACCTGTGAAATTCTAGCGATGAAATGATAGATTAATCATAATGTCACCTTAGGATCATATCACCATGAAAGAACTTCATCCAACATCCTTATGAGTGCAAGTACTACCAAATAGGTATTTTTCAAATATTTCTTCCTCGAGTGAGGGAAATTCAGGAAGAGAAGAGGAAAGCGAGACATGTAGTATGTCTAAAAGAGGGAGATCAACTAGAGGTCAAAAGATTAGAAGAAAATTTTGTAAACTCATGGAATTTTTTCTTGCTGAAGGGGGGTCATGTTCTTATGATGATGAGAGCATAGGCGACGTTGAGGTTCCCTTGAGGTACAAACATCTATGGAAACAATGGGTACCCAAGGAACTTCCTCCAATAAACACTGATTTTTGTGTCAACGAGAGGATATATCACATAACACCATTGCCATTACATGGTTTGGGCTTATTTTACATGGATGACATAAAGGTCTATTACAAAAAAGTTACTAAATTGATGGAGTATGTCGGACCCTATTATAGTTACAAAGATTGGATGCAACTGGTTCGATATACATGAAGTATGCATAGGTATGCACTGTCAGCAAATTATATAGAACTAAAAGGTAAGGATCAAAATAAAGGAGTGGCTATGTACATTGACGAAAGGCCAAAAGCATCAGGAAATATTGCAAGGTTTTTAAATAGTACATGACCTGGGTCAACAAATAAGCAACCCAATTGCATATTCGAGGCGCACGAGGGAAACCATGTATTCGTATGTGCGATAAAATAAATAACTGTAGGGGAAGAATTGCTAATTGATTACAATTTGAATTGCTTAGTTATAAACACAGTTACTATGGGGGTGGTACGTACTATGTACCATTTTACCCAACCTCCAATTAATGACTCCAATATAACATTTTATTCTTATGTTTTTCTTTGTAAGTCTATTGGTTTCATTTCAGTAATGTTTTTTTATATTTAATTTTTGTCATAGCGAGACATTGATTGTACAAAGAAGGCTCTGGCCTAGAGCACAGATCGTGATTTATCTTCAAGCGCTTCTACCTGATAGGTTTACCTCATTGTAATTGTACAAATTAGATATGAGCAAAATGTTTTATTATTATGTTGTTTTGATAAGTTTATTGGGTTAATTTCGATAATTTTTTTCATATTCTTGTTGCAATCGACTGATCAGGGAAAGGCACCAACAGTAGACGAGAGCATCCATAGGGAGGTGCAGCCAATATTATGTGATGATGACATTGCTTATTCAACAAACCCTCTCGATATGATAAGGAAGACCCAAAAAAATTGCAATGAAGAAATCATTAAGTTGTTAGTCATAGTGCCTCAAATAGATGAGATAAGAGAGAGGGTTAAAATATTGACTAAGAGATCACAAAACTTGCAAGTAAGCTGTCATGAGGTCTTTAATTATAACATAAGTTCATTCATGGTATTATATTTTGTACTCTTTTATGTCATGAACTAAAATATGTGTTGTTTTTACAAGATTTTTTGCATCCTCATGATGCTCCTGGCCATGATCAGGGTACTGCAAGTGCTGCCCAAGGAGTAGGGGTTGGTACAAGTGTCCATCCTAATTTTCCTGCGCATACATCACATCATCTGACCCCATCATCCATTCCTATATTGTCGTCTAAAATGTTGGCAACACATACCATGTAGGCATCTATTAGTGCACCCTCTGGCAGTGAACACATTCCAAAACATGCGTCAGGACATGTACCTGGGGATGCAGAGGCCACTAGTACTGGTGATATTTTAGTAGCATTTCCTAGATCTTCTTATATTACTAGTACGGGAACATTTCCAGTCACATTTGTGGTGACTGAGGATTTCGTTCCCATAAAGATACAGAAGGTCCCAGGTACTTTAAAATGTTTTAATTATTATTATATATAATCCAATTGAAATTTGCTTATTGATCGCTCTTTTTAGACTATTGATCCTATGATCATTTTGTAGGAAATGATGTTTTTTATAAACATCTAAGTGATATTACATTGGAGCTCTTTGGGCCCACCATACATACACGGTGGAATGCCCAAAATCAATATTTAAAAGATGAGCTCATTAACCGTTTAGTTCTGCTCTTCGGTGATAAAACATTCAATCAAACCAAGGTCCTTAAGAAAGTTGGTACCTCTCTAAAGTATGTGAGGGACCAATATAGGTCACATTTAGAGAAGAAGAAAAAGTATGAGCATTCCCCCATGATTATAGAGAGGGAGTGGAAGGACCTGGTGTCGGATGGAAAGGAGAAGACTGAAAATAAAAAAGGAAAGACACCACCGGGCCAAGGAAGGTATGTGATACTATCAACAATGTAATTATATACTGATTACTCTTTCTTTTTATATAATCTAACGTATTTAAAACTTTTCATAGGCTGCCTGACACATTGAAGGCAACAAAGAAAATACTAGAGAAACACGGGCAACACAAACTTGGCTCTGGTGGTTATATGAAATTAGCCGCATGAATTGTAAGTATCAATAAATGAAATATTGTATCCAAACAATAAATTGGAAACAATTTTGGTTTTATCACACCATAGAAGAAAAATTCATGATCTTATGCAAAAATGTAGGGCTTTGAATTCAACAGAGTTCCCACAAAAAATGACCTGAAGATTGCCTTCCAACAAGGCTATGGAGCTGTGGTTGAATGCCTAAGGGTCTTCACTGGGAAAACACAATCTTCTATTGCATCCGACATGCAGGTAAATAAACTCAATAAAGTTTATTTAAAATTGAATACTTATGCAATCTATTCAATATTAATTTCCACCATAAAGTAATTACATGCCTATTTTTTAAAAACATTTAATTAATGATAATACTGCACATGACATTGGAATGTAGCCTGGTGAGGGTGGAGCACAACCTGCAGATGAAGGTCATGGTGTGCATCTCGGTACTTTAGAGCATGTAGAGCGTGATCAACATGTTGGGCATGATCAGGCTAGAGAAGATTAGGAACATGATGTGGACCCATTAGGTAAAGAGGACCACTCTAAAGTTCTTTTAAACATATTTAATTACAATTGGTGTATTAATTAATGTAACCTTTCATGTTTCAACTTTAGAGCATGTAGAGTGTGATCAACGTGTTGAGCATGATCAGGCTAGAGAAGATCAAGAACATGATGTGGCCCCATCAGGTAAAGAGGAACACTCTCATGTTCTCTTAAACATATTTAATTTCAATTGGTGTATTAATTAATGTAACCTTTCGTGTTTCAACTGCAGATCAAGATTTAGAGGGTGTTCAACATGTTGAGCATGAGTCTATAATAGAAGTTCAGGAACATAATTTGGACCTATCAGGTAAAGAGAACCACTCTAATGTTCTTTTAATTAATGAAATACTTGTAACAATAATAATAAAACATATTAGTTTAATATTTCTTTGTTATTGCAGCAAACCCCCCCTTGCAATGGCGTCCACGTCGTGAGCAGATGACTAGGCATACATTAAGATCACAAGCAGAGGGCAGAACAGCTAAAGGGGGGACATGATTTAGAAAATGATACTCCACTTTGGATTTTTATAGCTTTAAAAAATAAACAAAAAAAAAGTGATTATAATCATATCATGACAACCATATTTTTGATAATATGTAAAAACTAAAAGAATGAATATTATATGTTAATGAATGAATGTGAATATGTTAATTAATGAATGTTATATGTTAATGAATGAATGTTATATGTTATTAATGGATGAATCAATGTTATATGTTATTAATGGATGAATGAATGAATGTTATATGTTATTAATGGATGAATGAATGATTAAGGTTATATGATTGGGTATGGGGAATTGAGAGTGATGTGAGTGGGGGGGGGAGGGGCCAAATGAGCTTCCACCATCATGTGGTTGGCCCTGTTAAGTACAAAATATTAAACTATTCTCGAAACAAAGAGAAGCTCAATAAGGTAATGCACTTTTCAATATAATAAATGCATCGTTTGAAGCATCAAACCAATATGCAAAGATGAAAGAAAGTGCTAAATTTTCACTATGGTGGCAGAAAAATGATTCTTTATACCCTTAATCCATGCTCTGCATCATAATTTGAAGTTGTTTCCATTCCAATGTTTCGAGTTTAGTTTGTTTGTATGGCTTTGTATGAATACCACATTGTGTTGTGTGTGGATTTGGTTTCAAAGCTTGTTTTTCTATTTTTAGTGGTGACATAACTCTAAAATTTTACTTTTGTGCATAATAGGTTAGTGGAAAAATTGACAGCTCTAAAGGGTTTAGAGGCTCAATTGAGATAGATATATAGATATTTGGATCTTGTTGTTGATGGGAGGCTTCCAGTTAACCATGAAATTTTTACCATTTGCAGGTATGCAAAATTTTCTCTACTTACATTCATTCTTGATCATAAATGTTGTAAATGATATTAATGCTTCAAACTTAAGATTTGTTTCATTGTTATAATGATCAAAATGTTATACTTTGCTATACATTCAAGCATTCTCTTTCCCCCTACCCTTTGCTCTCTCCCCCCTCCTTTTAAGAATTTTCTTTGTCATAAAATATTCACATTTATGTCTCATTTACACAAATTTATCTGAAGCGCTAGGAGTGAATAAAGATATGTAAAAGATGATGGATTATGTCTAAAAAACAACTTTCCATCTTATAGCTAATTAAATCCTTAATATTTGAATAGTTTAGAGCTCGAATAATGCTTGTATATGCATGTGTAGCAATAAGGGAGCCTATGTGAAGATTGAAATTTAAAACATCACTTTGGTATTTTTCCTTAGGCAGTGAAATGATATTTTGAGTAATACAAACCTACACACACATTGATATTTTTTAGAATTGCATTGAGGAAATTTTTTTCTCTTATACCTACCCTTGGCTAGACATGGAGGTATATAATATTGGTTTTTGGGTTTATTTTGTAAGTATTTCATTTCACAAAGGAAGACTAAAATCTTCTTAATGTCATGTGTCAAGTGTGAAAGCATATGAATCACTTTCTAAAGGCACCATTTTGTATTCATCCAAAAATTGGCTTGTTCTTTTTTTTTATGTTTCTTGCATGTGCTTTTTTTAGGCTCTAGAGATGTAGCTCGGCTCTTTTCTTTGCACTTTTCATCTATTTTGATGATTACAGTAGATTTTCCTCATAATTTTTCATGTAGATCTGTTTGTAACCTTATTTTCTACCAATCAATTTGCAAACTAGTCACATATTAAGGACCATTTCACTAACTTGTAGTCATCCATTACTTCATATGTTGCAGGTTGTGTCTATGTGCAAATAAATCCTGATGATTGTGAGAACTTTAATCCTACAAGTGTACCCAATCTTTCTCAAGTAAAAGTCTTACCTTATTTTATAGTACTTTAAATGGTTAATTGAAGGTGCTTCTTTAGATCTTAGATAGTTGATCCCTAGATTAAAATATGGTATTCGATGGGCAGTATAATGATAAAACTGAGGTCCATTGAACACAAATTACAAACATAATTTACTGGACTATGAATAGTATTACAATTATAATTATTTCTCCTTTACCTACCTCTGCATTAATGAAAAAGATAGCAGATATTTGAAGTTCATTACATGTCTCATGTATTTGTTAGTATTTTAATTTTGTTTAAGTTGTTCAAGAGCTTAATTAGGTCAAAAATATGTTCTACAAGCTCTGTTCTCTTGACACTGCTCAACATTTTCCCTACACATTTTCTCTTCAATCCAGACGTTTCTTAACTCCTTCCCTTATTAGCCCTTGGTTGTTCTCAAGTGTAATACTTTTTCTATGCATCTTGCAGTCTGTATGTATGATCAATCATCTCTTATGAAGCATGGATAACCTTTCATGGAATTGTTGTTTTAATTAGACAATTGCCATTGTGAGAATAATCATCTAATTTGTATGGAAGTAAGTCTTTTTCATATTATTTGACTTGGTATTGTAAACTTGTCTTTGCAGGATTCTCTCGGGGGGAACAATAGAACTATGATGATAAGTAGAGTTGTAAAACACCATAAATCATTTGGCATTATCAATATATTGCTTATAGAATACTCTGTGCAAGTAAAATGGAATGTGCAATGACAATTGGTCTCAAATTCAAATCTGAATATAAATACATTATACACAAGAAGATGGTATCTATTCTATGATTTAAAGAATCAGAACCCCAAAATAAGAAAATTAATAGGTTCCATATTTTTACTTTCTCTTAGACACTGTTTAATCAGCGAGACCCTTAGAATGTCTTACTGATAACAAACAGTGTTCAAAAATCTTGAAGAGGTTAGATCGGTGTGACATTAGATCTGTCTTTCCGATAGAAGTCATCGGCAAGACATGGACTATCAGAGTGAGTTTTTTATCATGTGCTGATGATTGATCTCTCACCGATGGGTTGGCTTTGGTGGTCATCACCAAGAGTCTCCACGATGGTACATTTCAATGAATATTTTTTTTAAAAAAAATTGCATTGTTTTGTCGCAATTTTGATGAAAACCGCTGACGATCACTGAATAGCTGCGATGAAGGCTTCTTCATAACTCCTTGCCCATTTCATCGCCATTTCAACGAAGGCCACTAACGAATCATAGAAAAGGTCCGACGAAGTTGCTTAGCTGTGATGAAGGCTTCGTCGTAACTCCTTGCCCATTTTGTCACAATTTCAACGAAGGCCACCGATGAATCACAGAAAAGGTCTGATGAAGTTGCTTAGCTGCGATGAAGACTTTTTCATAACTCCTTGCCCATTTCGTTGAAATGGCGACGAACTTCTGGTGTTGTTTCAACGCTTCAAAAGAGCCATTGCAATTGCATTTTGGTTGTAATTCATCGATGGATACACGAATTTTTCGTTGATATTCCGACGAACATCCGAGTCATTTTATGATGCTGACGACCAAGGAATCTGCACTATTATTTCGACGTTTAATTCTTTGTCGAAATTTCAACGAAAAAATAGCAAATTTTTTTTTTCGTCAATTCGTTGATTTTTTGACAAATGTTTGTTGAACGACCGATGAACGTTCTTTGGAAAATGGAGTCAAATTCAGTAGTGCTTGAGGTTCACGTGGGGATTATGGCATACCTTCTTTGTCAAATCCGAGTGATGATGCACTCTCAACTTGAGATGCGTTGGATGGTGTCCAACCATATTCACTTGTGGTAGATGGTGTCTCTCCATATTCACTTGCAGTAGATGGTGTCTCTCCATATTCGCTTGTGCTTAATGGTGTCCCTTCGCATTCAATTTTGGTAGAGGGTGTCTCCAACTATTGTATATGAATCTGTCCTACCATGACGCTTTTGCATTCGTGTCCTTTGTGCTGCCAATTTTTGTTCTCTTTTTGACGGTTGAGGTTCCTCTTCAATTGGCTTGTTTTCATCAATCGTTTCCAATTTATTCTTTTCACGATATACCCTCAACCATTCTCTCTCCTTTTCTTTGAAGGTTTGGAGCTCTTCGTCTGTTAGTATTTTCATTGTTCGTTTCTTTGGCATGGCAGATAATTTTACCTATAGCATGGTAATGAGACAAATATTATTTCCTAAAAAATGTATTCATTAAAATAAATGAAATATATGTCATTCAAGGCTTCATAAAAAATACTTAGAATCATCTTGTAGGAGGTTAGATACTTAAAAACTGTAAACTTTTGCAAAATATGAAAAGTTGTCATTTCAAAAGGTGTTTGTGGTTGTCATTTCAAAAAGTGTTTGTTTTAAGGGTTTGTAGCTTTACTGATGAGGTAATTTAGAAATAGAGATGAAAACCAAAATAGTTTAAATCGGTGCTATCAATGTGGGAGGAGTATATTCAAATTTTTTAGAGACATGTATGGAAAATTTGGTAGCATAGACAAGGTGATTGGCTGGTTTGTATAACTATTTGACAAAATACCTCAATGAAAGCTTTGGAAGCATACACAAAGTAAGTCAATTATTAAATAAAAAAATGCCTCAAAGAGATGTGGTTTAAAAATGTAATTGGAAAGTGTATAGAATTATGTAATTTAAAATGTCCATTGACAACCTAAGGTTGTAATGACAAACAAAAAATGATCAACATAGAATATGCAAAACAACAAAAATGAAAGAAATCCATAATAGAATGAAAGAAAATGTGTAAAGACTTCACATACCTAAAAAACTAGAGTTTCAAATGGAGGAGTTCTACCCAATTATGTAGCCTTTGCTTCTTCTTTCTTCAAACTCCTCAACAATTTGACTTTTTCAAAATCTTGTTCCCCTCCAAACTTCAATTGTATATCAGTTTTCACTGGAATTCAAACTTGAATTGATGTTATATGCCTTTCAATGTCAAAACTCTGCTATTTCATGCAAAGGTGGTGGAAAGATCATGAAAAAGGTGGTGGAATGTGAAAATCATGAATGCACACTTCACAACATCATCAAAAAGCTACTTTTTTTCAAAGCACATGCAAAACCAGGAGAATATGCAAAATCTGGGCCAAGATCACGAGTATATTGAGTTTTTTTTACCATTTTTAGAGCAAGCCAAAATGTGCTCACATTATAACGCACTCGTGTAATAACGTGAGTGCGTTATTTCTTCCTAAAATGGTCATGTCTCTACTGATGAGCCTAAAATATGCTCATAATTTGATGATATGATAAACTTTTAAATGATTTCATTTTTGTTATTTCATGGCTGTTTAAACTTTGATGAAACCTTTTATGGGGATATCCTGTAGTAAGACACTTTTATATTCCTGCAGCCTATTGTGTTGACTTGATTGCATTTATTGCCCTGTTGACTCCCGAAAATGGCTAGTATATCGTATACAGTTTTTAAATGGTGAAGTAGATTTGAAATGTGTGATTAATGAATAGATATCATGTATGTACCATATGCCTCTTCTTGCGCGTCTGTTACCTTTTGTTTCGCAGGTTGTTGAAGAATGATCGAGTCAAGCGCAGCCGATCTCGGCCTTGCAGTAAAGCCCATTTCCTGCACGACTTTGAGGAAGCTCCGCCAAAGACTCTTTGACCGAAACCGATTTGGAAAGATTTTTAATGAAAAGTCAATCTGGAGAGAGTGGAGCGCTAGATTCTCTCTGAATCGGGTTGAACACATAAATTCATTTATGAAGTTTGTTCCTTGATTCAGGGATATACTTTACTTCCACGTCTTTCTTTGATGAAGTTGGTTAGTTAGTTGTTCTTCTAATTTAAAAATAAGATACTCCTCCTGCGCGAGGTAGTGATAGAAGAGAAATAGAATGAGTAATAGATGATTTTTAGGTAAGATAGAAACAGAGTAGCAGAGATCATGTAAGAATCAGTATGATAATGAAAGACAGAGTCTGTTTGACCAGAAGCAGAGTTTGTTGTTAGTTTTCACACCAACAAGACAATGTATTTCATTCTGTCTTCATGAATAAAGATCGATGAAGTTCTGAGTTCAGCATCTGTGTAATCAGTAGATGCCTAAGGGGCCCACTTAGTAAGTATCGTAGTTAATTAGTTAGATGTTCTTTTCTGGCCGATATCCAGCTTAACTTTCATCTTTTGAAGTTTTATGCAAACTCAGTCTTTACATGCTCCTGCAGCATAGAGAGTCCATCCCTGTGACTGTTCCTGCAGCATAAGGCCAGTTCATGGTTTGTGCTTCAGTCGTAGCTGTTACAGTTTCTATTTTAATCAAGCATAGTTGAGTTAAAGAATTCTGCATTACCATTCTATAGCTTAGATAGAATTTCTTTCCAGTATGTATTTTTGCTAAGATTTGACTAAAATAGATTCCTAGTGCATATATTTTGCTACGCCATTTAAAGTCTACGTCCCCTAGTTTGACAAGTAAATGAACGTCCACAGAAAGATATTAGTCACCTGTCGGAATGTCCAATTCCCAGGAAAGTTTCACTGTGATATTCATATCCTTTTGTGAGGGCATACATTTTTGGCGCCGTCATCTTTCTTTACACGTACGTGCAATTACTAAAGGTACGCCATATCTTTTCATATCGCATATTTGATTTATTTCATTCCATTCAATTACTGCTATGCATGTACCAGTCATTATCACCCAAATCTCTACCTATTTTTTAGTACATGTGAGGACACATGTCATCTTTTAAGTAGGGGGCGGGGTAATTCATCGTTTGAAGCCTGTCTTTTCGCCGCTGCCATAACTGCAAAATAATCTTTCTTTAATATATTTCTGGTACTTTCCAAACGTGATTGCATGACCTTCTTTAATGCATCTTTTTCTTGCAAACTACTATTAAGACTGCTTGTTTAAGAAAGTTCATTTTTGGAAAAAAAAAAAATGTGGCAGCCTGACGGAGAAAAACTAGAGCAGAAAAGGAAATAAAGAATTTGAATCTTCAGCAAGAAATTGAGTTCAGCTAGAAAAACTGCAGACATGGGTGGTCAGTTGGTATGACATGAGCCTGTAGCTCATGAATTGTTGTTGCAAAACCCGCAGACAGCCCAAGCATTTAGCCTCTGTGGATGGTTAAATTATTTTCTGAGTTTAAATGATTTTGATGAGGAGGCTGCGACAGAATTTTTGAGAACACTTTCTGAAGGGGAAGCCACCGTCTGGGGACTAACAGTTGTTGCAACCGAAGACAAAATTGCTGAGGTAACCGGGATCCCAGCCGTTGGAGAAAACTTTTCTTCAGATGCTGCAGCTGCAAGGGCTGAATTTTCGATGCCTGCTGATGGACCGCTAGACATCTCCAAGCAAGGATGCAAGCGAGTGTCACTACCTCTTCCATATTCAGAGTATGCCACTTATATAATGAGGTATTTAACCTGTGAAGACCGTTTTTCTTATCTGCATTCGCATTATTTTAAATTATTAAGCCATATAAGGCATGGGTTGGCTGTGAATGTTCCAAATTTCTTGTTAAAGTTTTTAGAGCAAAGTGCCCATGGAACTCAACAGGGGAAAGATAACTCTGTCACTCATCATGGCCTTATTAAATTGCTTATTGAGCGCTCTTTGAGAGACGTTTCACCTCTCTCCTGGCAACAATTTGTTAACCAAAAGAGTTTACAACCTCCACAACCCCCTAGGGTAATTACCCCACAGCCTCAAAGAAAGAAGAAAGAAATTGCATCTACTAGTGGAACAGGGCAAGGGTCATCTACTCCTGTAGCACCTGATCTAGTAGCTGTCACAGTTGAATCTTCTGCTAGGGTACAAACTAGGTCTGTCGCTAGGAGGGAGAAAGGAAAATCAAAGGCAGAAGGGTCCCCAGAATCTGACCCTCGTTCTCAGAAAAGGCAATGCTCCTCTCCTATAGCACCTTCCCCTGCAGCAGATTCTCCTACAGCAACAGCTGCTGATATTACCAGTTCACCATCATCCTCTGGTAGGGCAGAGCCCCCTGAACAAACAAGAAAAAGAAAAGCTACCGGAACACCCCCTACAGCTACATCAATACCAAGAAGGGTTTTCACAAGGAAACAATTTAGGGCCTCCCCTGTTTCACCGCAACCTGAGGTGATTGTAATTTCAGAAGGATCTGTTGAATCTGAGAATGCTGCTCAGAGTTTGGTCATTCCTGAAGAGGAACAAGTAGAGACGAAAGAAGGAGGGCATAATGGGCATGAGTTGCCAAGTCTTGATGATCTAGTTAATGCTGCTATGCAATTCTCGGAGGAAGCTCAGACTTCTTCACCGCAGCAACAAGAAGAATTTATCCTGCAGCAAGAACAAGAACAGGCTGAACAACTAAATGTGCCTAATGAAGTTATATTTCATCCTACAATGTGTAAAGCCATTGTTGTGTATAGGAGGACCTTTTTAATTGAATTTCTGGAATTTGTTAAAAATAATTGGGAAACAGTTACACTGCAAACTGTGACTTTTCGACACATTGCCCAGACTGATATGCAACAAAGTCTGTGGCAAATAGAAAAGAAGAAATTGAAAAAGAAAATTGAAAATCAGAAACAGGAAATTGCTGAATTGAAAGCAAAAATGGATGAAATGCTAAAGGTAACCGGTCAAATTATGGAATGCAGACCGCCACCCAGAGTTTATGCTCTGTGCCTCAAAGAATAGTTTTTATGGTTTCAATTGATGAGAATTTCTAGAAACCAAGACCCCATAATTCATTCTGCCAAAGAATTTTATGAAGCATATCAAGCAGCCCCTAACTGGTTAAGGAATTCTCTGTGTGAATTCTATTTGCATGGCTTTTTAATACCACTTGAAACAGAATGGAATCCTCTTCCATACATTGGTGATATTCATTTGAGAGCATTCATGTCATGGGCAGCAAATGAGGTGAATTATGGCAGACAGTGGGAAACGTATGAGGAAATTGAGAAAACAGAGCCTGTCCCATTACGCTCTCAAAGTTCAAACCCACATGCAATGCTGAAAGATTGGTTTGCATTGACATATGGTATTAATAATGTTTCAGCCAGAGCAAAAATATTTGACATCAGAAAGCAAGTATATGATGAATTCCAGGCACATCAATATTCATTTTGGAGATTAGCATATACCAGAACTGAGAAAAGATGGGAAAAATTGACTGTTGGGTTAAGAAAGTCAGAACCACATGGTCCCCTTTAACTTTACAGCTGCACTCAAATGAACCAGCAGATATATTCAATTGGGACTTCAAACAAGATTTGAATTGTGGCTACTACTCGACATCCGTGACTTAATGTGGCCCCTGTATTCTCATCAGGCTACAAATCTTAACAGTGAATTAGAAGACCACAGATATGAAAGGTCGAGGATTTTAGAGGATTCTATTACAGGTTTGGACATCCATTCCAGAGTCATGCAGCCACTACTGACTTCAGAGAAATCACCAGGAAAGTTAATGCTGGAGGACCAGCATTGGGCTAAGTAGGGGGCAGTGATGAGCCTAAAATATGCTCATAATTTGATGATATGATAAACTTTTAAATGATTTCATTTTTGTTATTTCATGGCTGTTTAAACTTTGATGAAACCTTTTATGGGGATATCCTGTAGCAAGACACTTTTATATTCCTGCAGCCTATTGTGTTGAGTTGATTGCATTTATTGCCCTGTTGACTCCTCAAAATGGTTTCTGTATATCGATACGCTTTTAAATGGTGAAGTAGGATTTTGAAATGCGATGCAATGAATAGATATCGTATGTACCATATGCCTCTTTTATGCCAATTCATACCTTTTGTTTCATTAAAAGTTGTTGAAGAATGATCGAAATGGGCTGCCAGCCCTATCTCTACTTTGGCAAGAAAGCCCATTTCCTGCACGACTTTGAGGAAGCTCCGCCAAAGACTCTTTGACCGAAACCGATTTGGAAAGATTTTTAATGAAAAGTCAATCTGGAGAGAGTGGAGCGCTAGATTCTCTCTGAATCAGGTTGAACACATATATTCATTTATGAAGTTTGTTCCTTGATTCAGGGATATACTTTACTTCCACGTCTTTCTTTGATGAAGTTGGTTAGTTAGTTGTTCTTTTAATTTAAAAATAAGATACTCCTCCTGCGCGAGGTAGTGATAGAAGAGAAAAAGAATGAGTAATAGATGATTTTTAGGTAAGATAGAAACAGAGTAGCAGAGATCATGTAAGAATCATTATGATAATGAAAGACAGAGTCTGTTTGACCAGAAGCAGAGTTTGTTGTTAGTTTTCACACCAACAAGACAATGTATTTCATTCTGTCTTCATGAATAAAGATCGATGAAGTTCTGAGTTCAGCATTTGTGTAATCAGTAGATGCTTGCTAAGGGGGCCCACTTAGTAAGTATCTGTAGTTAATTAGTTAGATGTTCTTTTCTACTGATATCCAGTTAGCTTTCATCTTTTGAAGTTTTTATGCAAACTCAGTCTTACACTGCTCCTGCAGCATAGAGAGTCCATCCCTGTGAATGTTCCTGTAGCATAAGGCCAGTTCATGGTTTGTGCTTCAGTCGTAGCTGTTACAGTTTCTGTTTTAATCAAGCATAGTTGAGTTAAAGAATTCTGCATTACCATTCTGTAGCTTAGATATAATTTCTTTCTAGTATGTATTTTTGCTAAGATTTGACTAAAACAGATTCCTAATGCATATATTTTGCTGCGCCATTTAAATTCTACGTCGACAGAAAGATATTTGTCACATGTCAAAATGTCCAATTCCCAGGAAAGTTTCATTGTGATATTCATATCCTGTAGTAAGACACTTTTATATTCCTGCAGCCTATTGTGTTGACTTGATTGCATTTATTGCCCTGTTGACTCCCGAAAATGGCTGGTATATCGTATACAATTTTTAAATGGTGAAGTAGATTTGAAATGTGTGATTAATGAATAGATATTGTGTATGTACCATATGCCTCTTCTTATGCTACAAGGCTTCATTACCTTTTGTTTCGCAGGTTGTTGGAAGAATGATCGAGTCGCTTGTTCTCGACTTCTACTTTGCAGTAAAGCCCATTTCCTGCACGACTTTGAGGAAGCTCCGCCAAAGACTCTTTGACCGAAACTGATTTGGAAAGATTTTTAATGGAAAGTCAATCTGGAGAGAGTGGAGCACTAGATTCTCTCTGAATCGGGTTGAACACATAAATTCATTTATGAAGTTTGTTCCTTGATTCAGGGATATACTTTACTTCCACGTCTTTCTTTGATGAAGTTGGTTAGTTAGTTGTTCTTTTAATTTAAAAATAAGATACTCCTCCTACGCGAGGTAGTGATAGAAGAGAAAAAGAATGAGTAATAGATGATTTTTAGGTAAGATAGAAAGAGAGTAGCAGAGATCATGTAAGAATCAGTATGATAATGAAAGACAGAGTCTGTTTGACCAGAAGCAGAGTTTGTTGTTAGTTTTCACACCAACAAGACAATGTATTTCATTTTGTCTTCATGAATAAAGATCAATGAAGTTCTGAGTTCAGCATCTGTGTAATCAGTAGATGCTTGCTAAGGGGGCCCACTTAGTAAGTATCTGTAGTTAATTAGTTAGATGTTCTTTTCTACTGATATCCAGTTAGCTTTCATCTGTTGAAGTTTTTATGCAAACTCAGTCTTACACTGCTCCTGCAGCATAGAGAGTCCATCCCTGTGACTGTTCCTGCAGCATAAGGCCAGTTCATGGTTTGTGCTTCAGTCGTAGCTGCTACAGTTTCTGTTTTAATCAAGCATAGTTGAGTTAAAGAATTCTGCATTACCATTCTGTAGCTTAGATAGAATTTCTTTCCAGTATGTATTTTTGCAAAGATTTGACTAAAATAGATTCCTAATGCATATATTTTGCTGCGCCATTTAAAGTCTACGTCCCCTGGTTTGACAAGTAAATGAACGTCCACAGAAAGACATTTGTCGTCTGTCGGAATGTCCAATTCCCATGAAAGTTTCATTGTGATATTCATATCCTGTAGTAAGACACTTTTATATTCCTGCAGCCTATTGTGTTGACTTGATTGCATTTATTGCCCTGTTGACTCCCGAAAATAGCTGGTATATCGTATACAGTTTTTAAATGGTGAAGTAGATTTGAAATGAGTGATTAATGAATAGATATCGTGTATGTACTATATGCCTCTTCTTGAGCGTCTGTTACCTTTTGTTTCGCAGGTTGTTGAAGAATGATCGAGTCAAGCGCAACCGATCTCGGCCTTGCAGTAAAGCCCATTTCCTGCACGACTTTGAGGAAGCTCCGCCAAAGACTCTTTGACCGAAACCGATTTGGAAAGATTTTAATGAAAAGTCAAACTGGAAAGAGTGGAGCACTAGATTCTCTCTGAATCGGGTTGAACACATAAATTCATTTATGAAGTTTGTTCCTTGATTCAGGGATATACTTTACTTCCACGTCTTTCTTTGATGAAGTTGGTTAGTTAGTTGTTCTTTTAATTTAAAAATAAGATACTCCTCTTACGCGAGGTAGTGATAGAAGAGAAAAAGAATGAGTAATAGATGATTTTTAGGTAAGATAGAAACATAGTAGCAGAGATCATGTAAGAATCAGTATGATAATGAAAGACAGAGTCTATTTGACCAGAAGCAGAGTTTGTTATTAGTTTTCACACCAACAAGACAATGTATTTCATTCTGTCTTCATGAATAAAGATCAATGAAGTTCTGAGTTCAGCATCTGTGTAATCAGTAAATGCTTGCTAAGGGGGCCCACTTAGTAAGTATCTGTAGTTAATTAGTTAGATGTTCTTTTCTGCTGATATCTAGTTAGCTTTCATCTTTTGAAGTTTTTATGCAAACTCAACTCAGTCTTACACTGCTCCTGCAGCATAGAGAGTCCATCCATAGGATCGCTCCCCTGTATACGCCCAAGGGCTTTGCGCTCTACCAAGAGGGGCCGGGCATAGCCTTCATTTAATTAAGCATAGTTGAGTTAAAGAATTTCGATTACCATTCTCAGCTTAGATAGAATTTCTTTCCAAGATGTATTTTTGGTTAAGATTTGACTAAACAGATTCCTAGTGCATTTATTTTGCTGGGCGCTTCATTTAAAGTCACGCCCCCGGTTTGACAAGTAAATGAACGGGCCCACGTAAAGATATTATCACCGGCCTAATGTCCAATTCTGTGAGTTTCACTGATATTCATATCCTTTTGTGATATTCTCAAGCACGTGAAGTTGACCGCCTCCTCAGAGCGTCGCTTTGGACAAAATGAGAAAAGCCACCCTGTAGCATACATAAGTAATCCAACAGCAGAGAAAGAGATGGCATGCTCAGCACATCAAAACCAAAAAAAAATTTGCTAGAGATTGGGCTTTGTTATATGATTCAGTACCAAGAAACCGTGGTAAACCACAACACACCGGCTTGGCCCTGCGAGGCTGAAAATGTGTTTGAAAACGGAGCCGGCAGCCTGGTCAATTGATCCACCAAGCTTTCAAATTGCTCGGCCAATGGCCACCGACTGGACCGTACTCCATAAGCCGGGGCCTAAGGAAGACTCTATGAAGCAGCTCATTCAGTTCCTCCAAGCATTCTTCCTGCAGCCGAAGGCTCTGGCCTTTCTCCTGCAGCGTTCCTCTAATTTTCAAAAAACATGCCCATAATAAAGGTTTTCTTTTTAAGAAAACCCCTTTTCTCCATTTAAATTTATCGCCCCCACCTCATTTCTTTATCTTCCATCCATCCATCCCATCTATCCATTTCATTTGTACATTTCATCCGCCCACGTCGCCCGTCCACTTCATCCGTCTGCATCAACCTTAATTCAGATATCTTTCCAACTTATCAATTCATGCAGCGCCGTCATCTTTCTTCACACGTACGTGCAATTACTAAAGGTACGCCATATCTTTTCATATCGCATATTTGATTTATTTCATTCCATTCAATTACTGCTATGCATGTACCGGTCATTATCACCCAAATCTCTACCTATTTTTTAGTACATGTGAGGACACATGTCATCTTTTAAGTAGGGGGCGGGGTAATTCATCGTTTGAAGCCTGTCTTTTCGCCGCTGCCATAACTGCAAAATAATCTTTCTTTAATATATTTCTGGTACTTTCCAAACGTGATTGCATGACCTTCTTTAATGCATCTTTTTCTTGCAAACTACTATTAAGACTACTTGTTTAAGAAAGTTCATTTTTGGAAAAAAGAAAGAAATGTGGCGGCCTGACGGAGGAAAACCAGAGCAGAAAAGGAAATAAAGAATTTGAATCTTCAGCAAGAAATTGAGTTCAACTAAAAAACTGCAGACATGGGTGGTCAGTTGGTACGACATGAGCCTGTAGCTCATGAATTGTTGTTGCAAAACCTGCAGACAGCCCAAGCATTTAGCCTCTGTGGATGGTTAATTTATTTTCTAAGTTTAAATGATTTTGATGAGGAGGCTGCGACAGAATTTTTGAGAACACTTTCTGAAGGGGAAGCCACCGTATGGGGACTAATAGTTGTTGCAATCGAAGACAGAATTGCTGAGGTAACTGGGATCCCAGCCGTTGGAGAAAATTTTTCTTCAGATGCTGCAGCTGCAAGGGCTGAATTTTCGATGCCTGTTGATGGACCGTTGGACATCTCCAAGCAAGGATGCAAGCGAGTGTCACTACCTCTTCCATATTCAGAGTATTCCACTTATATAATGAGGTATTTAACCTATGAAGGTCATTTTTCTTATCTGCATTCGCATCATTTTAAATTATTAAGCCATATAAGGCATGGGTTGGCTGTGAATGTTCTGAATTTTTTGTTAAAATTTTTAGAGCAAAGTGCCCATGGAACTCAACAGGGGAAAGATAACTCTGTCACTCATCATGGCCTTATTAAATTGCTTATTGAGCGCTCTTTGAGAGACGTTTCACCTCTCTCCTAGCAACAATTTGTTTCCCAAAAGAGTTTACAACCTCCACAACCCCCTAGGGTAATTACCCCACGGCCTCAAAGAAAGAAGAAAGAAATTGCATCTACTAGTGGAACAGGGCAAGGGTCATCTACTCCTGTAGCACCCGATCCTGTAGCTGTCACAGCTGAATCTTCTGCTAGGGTACAAACTAGGTCTGCCGCTAGGAGGGAGAAAAAAAAATCAAAGGCAGAAGGGTCCCCAGAATCTGACCCTCGTTCTCAGAAAAGGCAATGCTCCTCTCCTGTAGCACCTTCCCCTGTAGCAGATTCTCCTACAGCAATAGCTGTTGATATTACCAGTTCACCATCATCCTCTTGTAGGGCAGAGCCCCCTGAACAAACAAGAAAAAGAAAAGCTACCAGAACACCCCTTGCAGCCACATCAATACCAAGAAGGGTTTTCACAAGGAAACAATTTAGGGCCTCCCCTGTTTCACCGCAACCTGAGGTGATTGTAATTTCAGAAGGATCTGTTGAATCTGAGAATGCTGCTCAGAGTTTGGTCATTCCTGAAGAGGAACAAGTAGAGACGAAAGAAGGAGGGCATAATGGGCATGAGTTGCCAAGTCTTGATGATCTAGTTAATGCTGCTATGCAATTCTCGGAGGAAGCTCAGACTTCTTCACCGCAGCAACAAGAAGAATTTATCCTGCAGCAAGAACAAGAACAGGCTGAACAACTAAATGTGCCTAATGAAGTTATATTTCATCCTACAATGTGTAAAGCCATTGTTGTGTATAGGAGGACCTTTTTAATTGAATTTCTGGAATTTGTTAAAAATAATTGGGAAACAGTTACACTGCAAACTGTGACTTTTCGACACATTGCCCAGACTGATATGCAACAAAGTCTGTGGCAAATAGAAAAGAAGAAATTGAAAAAGAAAATTGAAAATCAGAAACAGGAAATTGCTGAATTGAAAGCAAAAATGGATGAAATGCTAAAGGTAACTGGTCAAATTATGGAATGCAGACCGCCACCCAGAGTTTATGCTCTGTGCCTCAAAGTACAACTTTTATGGTTTCAATTGATGAGAATTTCCAGAAACCAAGACTCCATAATTCATTCTGCCAAAGAATTTTATGAAGCATATCAAACAGCCCCTAACTGGTTAAGGAATTCTTTGTGTGAATTCTATTTGCATGGCTTTTTAATACCACTTGAAACAGAATGGAATTCTCTTCCATACATTGGTGATATTCAATTGAGAGCATTCATGTCATGGGCAGCAAATGAAGTGAATTATGGCAGACAGTGGGAAACGTATGAGGAAATTGAGAAAACAGAGCCTGTCCCATTACGCTCTCAAAGTTCAAACCCACATGCAATGCTGAAAGATTGGTTTGCATTGACATATGGTATTAATAATGTTTCAGCCAGAGCAAAAATATTTGACATCAGAAAGCAAGTATATGATGAATTCCAGGCACAGCAATATTCATTTTGGAGATTAGTATATACCAGAACTGAGAAAAGAAGGGAAAAATTGACTGTTGGGTTAAGAAAGTCAGAACCACATGGTCCCCTCAACTTTACAGCTGCACTCAAATGAACCAGCAGATATATTCAATTGGGACTTTAAACAAGATTTGAATTGTGGCTGCCACTGACATCCAGACCCCCTGTGCTAATGTGGCCCCTGTATTCTCATCAGGCTACAAATCTTAACAGTGAATTAGAAGACCGCAGATATGAAAGGTGCCGGGATTTCAGAGGATTCTATTACAGGTTTGGACATCCATTCCAGAGTCATGCAGCCACTACTGACTTCAGAGAAATCACCTATGAGTTGCATCACGTCGGAGTAATCAAAGATTGGGCTGGTGAAGTGCTGATGAGCCCAAATATGCCTTCATAATTTGATGATATGATAACCCTTTAAATGATTTCATTTTGTTATTTCATGGTCAAGCTAAACTTTTGATGTCTTTTATGGGGATATCCCTCAGAGCAAGACACTTTATATTCCCGCAGCCCATTGTGTTGAGTTGATTGCATTTATTGCCCCGCTTCTGAAAAAATGTAATGGTATATCATATACGTAGTCGGTGGAAATAGGATTTGAAATGTAATTAATGAAGTCGATATCGGTATGCATCTATGCCCTTTTGCCAGTCACGTTACCTTTTGTTTCAAGAAGTTGTTGAAGAATGACGAAGTCAAGCGCAATGATCTCGCCTTGCAAGCAGCTTCCATTTCTGCAGACTTTGAGGAAGCCTCACAAAGACTCTTTGACCTAAACTCCATTTGGAAAGATTTTAATGAAAAGTCATCTCGAGAGAGTGGAGCTAGATTCTCAATCTAAGCCGAAGCATAAATCTCATTTTATGAAGTTTGGTTCCTTTGATTCAGTGGATATACTTTTACTCTAATGCTTTTGATGAAGTTATTAGTTAGGTTGTTCTTTTAATTTAAAAATAAGATAATTCCTCCCACAGGTAGTGATAGAAGAGAAATAGAATGAGTAATAGATGATTTTTAGGTAAGATAGAAACAGAGTAGCAGAGATCATGTAAGAATCAGTATGATAATGAAAGACAGAATCTGTTTGACCAGAAGTAGAGTTTGTTGTTAGTTTTCACACCAACAAGACAATGTATTGCATTCTGTCTTCATGAATAAAGATCGATGAAGTTCTGAGTTCAGCATCTGTGTAATCAGTAGATGCTTGCTAAGGGGGCCCACTTAGTAAGTATCTGTAGTTAATTAGTTAGATGTTCTTTTCTGATGATATCTAGTTAGCTTTCATCTTTTGAAGTTCTTATGCAAACTCAGTCTTACACTGCTCCTGCAGCATAGAGAGTCCATCCCTGTGACTGTTCCTGCAGCATAAGGCCAGTTCATGGTTTGTGCTTCAGTCGTAGCTGTTACAGTTTCTGTTTTAATCAAGCATAGTTTAGTTAAAGAATTCTGCATTACCATTCTGTAGCTTAGATAGAATTTCTTTCCAGTATGTATTTTTGCTAAGATTTGACTAAAACAGATTCCTAGTGCATATATTTTGCTGCGCCATTTAAAGTCTATGCCCCCTGGTTTGACAAGTAAATGAACGTCCATAGAAAAATATTAGTCACCTGTCAGAATGTCCAATTCCTAGGAAAGTTTCACTGTGATATTCATATCCTTTTGTGATATTCTGAAGCACAGAAGGACCGTCTCCTGCAGTTAAATGCTTTGGACGAAATGAGAAAAGCCGCCCTGCAGCATACAGAAGTAATCCAACAGCAGAAAAAGAGATGGCATGATCAGCACATCAAAACCAAAAAAATTTCTGGTGGAGATTGGGCTTTGTTATATGATTCCAGGTACCAAGAAAACCAGGGTAAACTCACAACACGCTGGCTTGGCCCCTATGAGGTTGAAAATGTGTTTGACAACGGAGCTGTGCAGCTGGTCACAATTGATCCAGTCCGTTTCAAATTGCTCGTCAATGGCCACCGACTCCGACTATACCATAAGCCAGTTTCCAAGGAAGACTTCATGAAGCAGTTCATTCAAGTTCCTCCCGCTACTCTTCCTGCAGCCGAAGGCTCTTGCCTGTCTCCTGCAGTATTTCTTCTAATTTTCAAAAAGCATGCCCATAATAAAGGTTTTCTTTTTAAGAAAACCCCTTTTCTCCATTTAAATTTATCGCCCCCACCTCATTTCTTTATCTTCCATCCATCCATTCCATCCATCCATTTCATTCGTACATTTCATCCGCCCACGTCACCCGTCCACTTCATCCGTCTGCATCAACCTTAATTCAGATATCTTTCCAACTTGTCAATTCATGCAGCACCGTCATCTTTCTTCACACGTACGTGCAATTACTAAAGGTACGCCATATCTTTTCATATCGCATATTTGATTTATTTCATTCCATTCAATTACTGCTATGCATGTACCGGTCATTATCACCCGAATCTCTACTTATTTTTTACTACATGTGAGGACACATGTCATCTTTTAAGTAGGGGGCGGGATAATTCATCGTTTGAAGCCTGTCTTTTCGCCACTGCCATAACTGCAAAATAATCTTTCTTTAATATATTTCTGGTACTTTCCAAACGTGATTGCATGACCTTCTTTAATGCATCTTTTTCTTGCAAACTACGATTAAGACTGCTTGTTTAAGAAAGTTCATTTTTAGAAAAAAAGAAAGAAATGTGGCGGCCTGACGGAGAAAAACCAGAGCAGAAAAGGAAATAAAGAATTTGAATCTTCAGCAAGAAATTGAGTTCAGCTAGAAAAACTGCAGACATGGGTGGTCAGTTGGTATGACATGAGCCTGTAGCTCATGAATTATTGTTGCAAAACCTACAGAAAGCCCAAGCATTTAGCCTCTGTGGATGGTTAAATTATTTTCTGAGTTTAAATGATTTTGATGAGGAGGCTGCGACAGAATTTTTGAGAACACTTTCTGAAGGGGAAGCCACCGTATGGGGTCTAACAGTTGTTGCAACCGAAGACATAATTGCTGAGGTAACCGGGATCCCAGCCATTGGAGAAAACTTTTCTTCAGATGCTGCAGCTGCAAGGGCTGAATTTTTGATGCCTGCTGATGGACCGCTGGACATCTCCAAGCAAGGATGCAAGCGAGTGTCACTACCTCTTCCATATTCAGAGTATGCCACTTATATAATGAGGTATTTAACCTGTGAAGGCCATTTTTCTTATCTGCATTCACATCATTTTAAATTATTAAGCCATATAAGGCATGGGTTGGCTGTGAATGTTTTGAATTTCTTGTTAAAGTTTTTAGAGCAAAGTGCCCATGGAACTCAACAGGGGAAAGATAACTCTGTCACTCATCATGGCCTTATTAAATTGCTTATTGAGCACTCTTTGAGAGATGTTTCACCTCTCTCCTGGCAACAATTTGTTGCCCAAAAGAGTTTACAACCTCCACAACCCCCTAGGGTAATTACCCCACGGCCTCAAAGAAAGAAGAAAGAAATTGCATCTACTAGTGGAACAGGGCAAGGGTCATCTACTCCTGTAGCACCCGATCCTGTAGCTGTCACAGCTGAATCTTCTGCTAGGGTACAAACTAGGTCTGCCGCTAGGAGGGAGAAAGGAAAATCAAAGGCAGAAGGGTCCCCAGAATCTGACCCTCGTTCTCAGAAAAGGACAATGCTCCTCTCCTGTAGCACCTTCCCCTGCAGCAGATTCTCCTACAGCAACAGCTGTTGATATTACCAGTTCACCATCATCCTCTGGTAGGGCAGAGCCCCCTGAACAAACAAGAAAAAGAAAAGCTACCGGAACACCCCCTGCAGCCACATCAATACCAAGAAGGGTTTCCACAAGGAAACAATTTAGGGCCTCCCCTGTTTCACCGCAACCTGAGGTGATTGTAATTTCAGAAGGATCTGTTGAATCTGAGAATGCTGCTCAGAGTTCGGTCGTTCCTGAAGAGGAACAAGTAGAGACAAAAGAAGCAGGGCATAATGGGCATGAGTTGCCAAGTCTTGATGATCTGGTTAATGCTGCTATGCAATTCTCGGAGGAAGCTCAGACTTCTTCACCGCAGCAACAAGAAGAATTTATCCTGCAGCAAGAACAAGAACAGGCTGAACAACTAAATGTGCCTAATGAAGTTATATTTCATCCTGCAATGTGTAAAGCCATTGTTGTGTATAGGAGGACCTTTTTAATTGAATTTCTAGAATTTGTTAAAAATAATTGGGAAACAGTTACACTGCAAACTGTGACTTTTCGACACATTGCCCAGACTGATATGCAACAAAGTCTGTGGCAAATAGAAAAGAAGAAATTGAAAAAGAAAATTGAAAATCAGAAACAGGAAATTGCTGAATTGAAAGCAAAAATGGATGAAATGCTAAAGGTAACCGGTCAAATTATGGAATGTAGACCGCCACCCAGAGTTTATGCTCTGTGCCTCAAAGAACAGTTTTTATGGTTTCAATTGATGAGAATTTCCAGAAACCAAGACCCCATAATTCATTCTGCCAAATAATTTTATGAAGCATATCAAACAGCCCCTAACTGGTTAAGGAATTCTTTCTGTGAATTCTATTTGCATGACTTTTTAATACCACTTGAAACATAATGGAATCCTCTTCCATACATTGGTGATATTCATTTGAGAGCATTCATGTCATGGGCAGCAAATGAAGTGAATTATAGCAGACAGTGGGAAACGTATGATGAAATTGAGAAAACAGAGCCTGTCCCATTACGCTCTCAAAGTTCAAACCCACATACAATGCTGAAAGATTGGTTTGCATTGAAATATGGTATTAATAATGTTTCAGCCAGAGCAAAAATATTTGACATCAGAAAGAAAGTATATGATGAATTCCAGGCACAACAATATTCATTTTGGAGATTAGCATATACCAGAACTGAGAAAAGATGGGAAAAATTGACTGTTGGGTTAAGAAAGTCAGAACCACATGGTCCCCTCAACTTTATAGCTGCACTCAAACGAACTAGCAGATATATTCAATTGGGACTTCAAACAAGATTTGAATTATGGCTGCCACTGACATCCAGACCCCCTGTGCTAATGTGGCCCCTGTATTCTCATCAGGCTACAAATCTTAATAGTGAATTAGAAGACCGCATATATGAAAGGTGCTGGGATTTCAGAGGATTCTATTATAGGTTTGGACATCCATTCCATAGTCATGCAGCCACTACTGACTTCAGAGAAATCAACAGGAAAGTTAATGCTGGAGGACCAGCATTGGGCTAAGTAGGGGGCAGTGATGAGCCTAAAATATGCTCATAATTTGATGATATGATAAACTTTTAAATGATTTCATTTTTGTTATTTCATGGCTGTTTAAACTTTGATGAAACCTTTTATGGGGATATCCTGTAGTAAGACACTTTTATATTTCTGCAGCTTATTGTGTTGACTTGATTGCATTTATTGCCCTGTTGACTCCCGAAAATGGCTGGTATATCGTATACAGTTTTTAAATGGTGAAGTAGATTTGAAATGTGTGATTAATGAATAGATATCGTGTATGTACCATATGCCTCTTCTTACGCGTCTGTTACCTTTTGTTTCGCAGGTTGTTGAAGAATGATCAAGTCAAGCGCAGCCGATCTCGGCCTTGTAGTAAAGCCCATTTCCTGCATGACTTTGAAGAAGCTCCGCCAAAGACTCTTTGACCGAAACCGATTTGGAAAGATTTTTAATGAAAAGTCAATCTAGAGAGAGTGGAGCGCTAGATTCTCTCTGAATCAGGTTGAACACATAAATTCATTTATGAAGTTTCTTCCTTGATTCAGGGATATACTTTACTTCCACGTCTTTCTTTGATGAAGTTGGTTAGTTAGTTGTTCTTTTAATTTAAAAATAAGATACTTCTGCTGCCCGAGGTAGTGATAGAAGAGAAAAAGAATGAGTAATAGATGATTTTTAGGTAAGATAGAAACAGAGTAGCAGAGATCATGTAAGAATCAGTATGATAATGAAAGATAGAGTCTGTTTGACCAGAAGGAGAGTTTGTTGTTAGTTTTCACACCAACAAGACAATGTATTTCATTCTGTCTTCATAAATAAAGATCAATGAAGTTCTGAGTTCAGCATCTGTGTAATCAGTAGATGCTTGCTAAGGGGGCCCACTTAGTAAGTATCTGTAGTTAATTAGTTAGATGTTCTTTTCTGCTGATATCCAGTTAGCTTTCATCTTTTGAAATTTTTTATGCAAACTTCGGTCTTACCGCGCTCTGGAAGCAGAAGTCCATCCACATGGCATTCTGTAGCATAAGGCCGGTTCATGGTTTTGTGCTTCGATGCGTAGGCTATTCACGGTTTACATTAATCAAGCATAGTTGAGTTAAAAGTGCATTACAATTACGTAGCTTAGATAAATTTCTTTCGGTGTAACCTTTTTTTGCTAAGTTTGACTAAAAGCGATTCTAGTGCATATATTTTGCTCGCCATTTAAAGAGTCGATCCCACGGTTTGACAAGTAAATGAAGCGTCCCGCGAGAGAAAGATATTAGTCACACGAGGAAGATGATATGATAAACTTTTAAATGATTTCATTTTTATTATTTCATGGCTGTTTAAACTTTGATGAAACCTTTTATGGGGATATCCTGTAGCAAGACACTTTTATATTCCTGCAGCCTATTGTGTTGACTTGATTGCATTTATTGCCCTGTTGACTCCCAAAAATGGCTGGTATATCGTATACAGTTTTTAAATGGTGAAGTAGATTTGAAATGTGTGATTAATGAATAGATATCGTGTATGTACCATATGCCTCTTTTTGCGCGTTTGTTACCTTTTGTTTCGCAGGTTGTTGAAGAATGATCGAGTCAAGCGCAGCCGATCTCGGCCTTGCAGTAAAGCCCATTTCCTGCACGACTTTGAGGAAGCTCCGCCAAAGACTCTTTGACCGAAACCGATTTAGAAATATTTTTAATGAAAAGTCAATCTGGAGAGAGTGGAGCGCTAGATTCTCTCTGAATCGGGTTGAACACATAAATTCATTTATGATGTTTGTTCCTTGATTCAGGGATATACTTTACTTCCACGTCTTTCTTTGATGAAGTTGGTTAGTTAGTTGTTCTTTTAATTTAAAAATAAGATACTCCTCCTACGCGAGGTAGTGATAGAAGAGAAAAAGAATGAGTAATAGATGATTTTTAGGTAAGATAGAAATAGAGTAGCAGAGATCATGTAAGAATCAGTATGATAATGAAAGACAGAGTCTGTTTGACCAGAAGTAGAGTTTGTTAGTTTTCACACCAACAAGACAATGTATTTCATTTTGTCTTCATGAATAAAGATCGATGAAGTTCTGAGTTCAGCATCTGTGTAATCAGTAGATGCTTGCTAAGGGGGCCCACTTAGTAAGTATCTGTAGTTAATTAGTTAGATGTTCTTTTCTCGCGATATCAGTTAGCTTTCATCTTTTGAAGTTTTATGCAAATTTCAGTCTTACAACACTCTATGACATAGAGAGTCCATCCCTGTGACTGTTCCTGTAGCATAAGGCCAGTTCATGGTTTGTGCTTCAGTCGTAGCTGTTACAGTTTCTATTTTAATCAAGCATAGTTGAGTTAAAGAATTCTGCATTACCATTCTGTAGCTTAGATATAATTTCTTTCCAGTATGTATTTTTGCTAAGATTTGACTAAAACAGATTCCTAGTGCATATATTTTGCTGCGCCATTTAAAGTCTACGTTCCCTGGTTTGACAAGTAAATGAACGTCCACAGAAATATATTAGTCACCTGTCGGAATGTCCAATTCCCAAGAAAGTTTCACTGTGATATTCATATCCTTTTGTGAGTGCATACATTTTTTGTGCCGTTGCCGGGGATGGTGTCTAACTAGGAGTCTGACAAAGTCATTTTCAGCATTAGTTTAGTCTGATAGTCAAAAAATTTCAAAATCTTTCAAGCCGTTATTCACCATATTGCATGCATAGAAGAAGAAGAGACGCACTGGGAAGGTTCCTCCCTGAAAATTTGTTTATTGAACTACCGTTTGACCCAGCTGATAACAAACCTAAGGAAAACCCATTTGCTCTGCTATTCCAGCACCCAAACATGGCAAATAATCCACCTAATAATCCACCTCCTGCATTTGAGTTTCCCATTGTTCCCCAAAAAGATACTGATAATCTTAAAAACATCCCCTCTTCCTTGCTTCCAAAGTTTTATGGCCTGGTCACAGAAGATCCAGAAACCTTTCTATTTGAATTTGATGTCCTCTGTCGCAGTTATGACTATAACACTGACGCTCATAAACTGAAGCTATTTCCTTCCACTTTGAAGGAGGGAGCTCTCAGATGGTTCATGAGTCTGGGAAGAGCCGTTGTAGATAGTTGGGCAGCCATGCAGACGAAATTTCTTGAAAAATATAAGGAATATTGTAAGAGTGCCAGCAAAGGTGATGACATATTCTGAATTCAGCAGAAGGAGGATGAAAGTCTGGAAGACTATATTTCAAGGTTTTTGTTTTCATTAAAAAGAAACTCAAACCATACTCTTAACGAAGACTCTCAGAAACTACTCTTTCTAAGGGGAATCAGTGATGCCTGTATTGATGCCCTAGACCTAATGGGAGGAGGTGATATAACTCAAATGCCTTGGGATGATATACAGAAGATATGCCTTAACTACTCTCGAACAATAGTTAAGAAAGGTCGAGGTCATCATGCTTCAGTGGGGAAGTCTTCTTCTGGTGGAGTTTCCCGAATGGAGATCACAAATATGCTATCTAATTTCAAGCAGGACATCATTAACAATATGGCTACACAATTAGATACTATGCAAGCTCAGAAAAAACATGCAAAAGCTGAGGTAGCTTTGGCTGAGTTCTGTCCCTACTGTAGACAAAAGAAGCGTGATTGTAGATGCAAGATGGTGGCTAATCTGGAAGCCAGACAACTGCCTACTGACTTCAAACCAGTGGAAGGTGATGATGATCAAGTGTTCTTTATTGCACAAAGGAGACCATGGGCCCAAAGGCAAGGTATGCCTCAAGACACTTTAACTTTTGGTAATCCCTATTCTATCTATAATAACCAATGGCAACAAGCATATGGACCACCACCACCATGGAATCCACCTCAACCAAGCTGGCCTAATTATCAAACCCTGCAGTGGCAATCTCCTCAAGGAGGTTGGCAGCAGCCACAAGGTCAATGGACCCCACCTTCAGGTAATTGGCAACAAAATCCTCAATGGAGAGGTCCTCAACAATGGCAAAACCAGTCTCCTGGGTTCCTGCAGCCTCCACAACCACAACAACAGGCCCTTATGCCGCCTCCTGTAGCAACTACCACAAATCCTGGACCTCCAAAGCAAACGCCTATGCTTGTTCAGCCGTTGCCTAATCCCAATAATAAGCAACCGCAACAGCCTCAACAGCCTGTGTATATTTCTGAAGCCAACCAATATCAAGCTTATGCCTTAAATGTTAATGACATCCATCTGAGGTCTGGAACTACTTTACCTGCTCCCAAACCACCTCTGATTACAGAAATATCTGATTCACCCTTTGAAGAATCTAATGCACCTGCTGTTTCCACTGAACACATGCCTATACCCGATACAGTTTCTATGGAACCTGTTCTGCAGAGACAAGATAAACCACCTTTTCCTCAGAGGTTACAAAGTACTGAATCTAAACTCATGGAAGAACCCACTTTTGATATACTAGATCAGCTCAAGAATGTGCATATTCAAATCCCTTTATTTCTGGCTATTAAAGATATTCCCATTTTTGGAAAAGCTATTAAAGAAGCCTGTTTGAAGAAGCCTGAACGAAAGAAAAAGGATCCCCAAACAATTCATGTCTTAGGGAAATTGGCTAATATAATGTTGGGAAATGTAGTCATTCCAAAGTATATTGACCCTGGAAGCCTTGTAGTACAGATACATATAAATGGCCAAGTTGTAAAAAATGTTTTGATTGATTTAGGAGCTGCCATTAATGTAATGACAAAGCATACTATGGACTCCTTGAATATTTCAAACATTAGGTCTACACCCACAGTTCTACAGCTTGCAGACAGCTCCACAGTCAAACCTGATGGGATGATAGAAGATGTAATTGTCACTCTTGAATCTTGGGAGTATCCTGCTGATTTTACAATATTATCAATTAAGGAAACTTTAGGAGGGTATCCAGTTATCCTTGGTAGGCCATGGTTAGCAACTGTTGATGATTTTATAGGATGTCGTTCTGGAGATATGACCATTTCTGATGGGCAGTCCACAAAGAAATTGGCTTTGTATCCGCCTGCTAAACCTCAACTAGATTTGTCCCAGCCTGTTTGGCCAGATGTGGGAGAAGAAACTCAAGAAGCCAATTCTTTGGCTCAATTGATGATGCTTCAAAATGATCCATTCTCTCAACTTCAAAGTGAAGATGCTTTGCTTTTTCAAATTCTGCAATTCAATTTTGATGCAGATAATTTATCTGATCCAAGTGACAGTCAGCATCAATGTTTCCTGCAGCAGCTAGATTCCGAGAGTTCATTGCCTAAACTTCCGACAATTTTTCATAACTTTCTTCCATAAGAGGTACAAACATTACCTGTTGATTCTATAAGTAATCTCATTAAGCAGATAGAATTGTCTCCAGATCATTGTTTGAATGTTAATAGCAAGTTGTCTCAGTCTCAAGAGGATGACTTATTAAAAATGCTACAAGAACAGCATAAAGCTTTTGCATGGGAATATGGGGACATGCAAGGAATCAATCCTCGAGTCTGCACTCATAGGATATACATCAAAGAAGATTGTTCACCAGTTAGACAACCTCAGAGAAGAGTAAATCCAGCACTTAGAGAAATAGTGAAAAATGAACTTCAAAAGTTGCTAGATGCTGGTTTTATTTATCCAATTTCTGACAGCCAATGGGTTTATCCATTAGTCATTGTCCCCAAGAAAGGAGGAAAATGGAGAGTATGTGTAGATTACAGAGAGTTGAAAAATTCCACTAAGAAAGATCATTTTCCATTACCTTTTGTAGACCAAGTACTAGATTCACTGTCTGGTAAAAGATATTTTTCCTTCTTAGATGGTTACAGTGGGTATAATCAGATAAAAATTACCCCTGAAGATCAACACAATACCACTTTTACCTGTCCATGGGGAACATTTGCTTATTCGGTCATGCCTTTTGGCTTATGCAATGCACCAGCAACATTTCAGAGAGCAGTAATTAGTATATTTGCTGATATATCTTATGAATGTATGGAGATTTATATGCATGATTTCACTACATATGGAGTCACATTTGAAGAAGCACTGGTGAATTTAGAAAAAGTATTAAAAAGGTGTAGAGAGCAAAATTTATCTCTAAACAGTGAAAAGTGTTTTCTAATGATGGAAGAAGGTATTGTTCTAGGTCATCATATTTCAAAGAATGGAATTCAGGTTGACCCTGCTAAAATTGAAGTTATTCAGAATTTATAAACTCCTGCAAAACAAAAAGATGTTAGAAGTTTTCTTGGTCATGCAGGGTATTATAGAAGGTTTATAAAAGACTTTAGTAAAATTACCAGTCCACTTTATGCTTTGTTAACAAAGGATTCCCAATTTGAGTGGACCGAGGCCTGTGAAAAATCCTTCCTGCAGCTAAAGGACTTGCTTACCAAAGCCCCTGTTCTTCAAAGTCCAAAATGGAACCTGTCTTTTGACATACATGCTAATGTGTCTGATTTTGGTATAGGAGCAGTTTTAAGTCAAAAAGAAAATTCAGTTGAGCATGCTATCTACTTTATCAGCAAAAACTTTCAAGGTCCTGAGCTCAACTATACTGTTACAGAAAAGGAATTGCTTGCAGTAGTATATGCTTTGAATAAATTCAGGCATTATGTCACAGGTTATCAGATATTTGTCCACACTAACCATGCAGCAATCAATGAACAAACCTGCCATTTCTGGTAGATTGGCACGATGGCTCCTGTTGTTACAAGAATTTGATATCACAATCATTGACAAACTAGGAAGAGCTAATGTTGTAGCTGACTTTTTATCAAGACTTCAATCAGCTGCACCTGTTGAACACAAGGTCATTGATGAAAGGTTCCCAGATGAACACTTGTTTTCCATTGCTGCACATACACTTACGGTATCTTGAATGTACTAATTATCACGGCGACAAAAGCGGAATAACGTCATTTTTCCCCAAAAGAAAGAAGTTGTTGGCGGAGAAAGTTTCAACTTTACGGATTACCAATTATGCATTTTATCGCATGCAGATAAAGTAATGTGAAGATGTGTAAGAGAAGATGAGACTTATGATATCTTGCATGCTTGCCATGATGAACCATGTGGGGGGCATTTTGCAGCAAAAAGAATAGTAATGAATATTCTTACAACAGGGTACTATTGGCCAACATTACATAAGGATGATGTGGCCTATACAAGGAAGTGTGAGATGCGGTATGGGTCGAGGTAAAGCTATGACTAATGCCGAGATAGCAAAGTTCTTGAATTTTTGTATGAACAAATTTTTTCACAGTTGGAGTTCCTAGAGAGCTTATAGCGTCCGAGGAGCTCGGTTCGTCAAATTAATCCTTATGAATGACTATAAGATCAAACCTGAAGTCAACCCTATCATCCTCAAGCCAATGGTGGTAACAAGCGAGTGAAACCAATCCTCACTAAGGCGGTCGCGATTCATAAGAAGGGTAATGGGCTTCACGGCAGGTTTGGAAACTACCGGGAACTACATGGAAAACAACAACTGGGTTTACACCTTTTGAGTTGCTCTATGGGAAAACAACTATGTTACCCATTGAATTTGAACATAAAACTTTGAGGACGGCTCTTGAACTCAACATGGACTTATCCGAAGCACAGAAGGACCATCTCCTGCAGCTAAATGCTTTGGACGAAATGAGAAAAGCCGCCCTGCAGCATACAGAAGTAATCCAACAGCAGAGAAAGAGATGGCATGATCAGCACATCAAAACCAAAAAAATTTCTGCTGGAGATTGGGCTTTGTTATATGATTCCAGGTACCAAGAAAACTAGGGTAAACTCACAACACGCTGGCTTGGCCCCTATGAGGTTGAAAATGTGTTTGACAACGGAGCTATGCAGCTAGTCACAATTGATCCAGTCCATTTCAAATTGCTCATCAATGGCCACCGACTCCGACTATACCACAAGCCAGTTTCCAAGGAAGACTTCATGAAGCAGTTCATTTAGGTTCCTCCCGCTACTCTTCCTGCAGCCGAAGGCTCTGACCTTTCTCGTGCAGCGTTCCTCTAATTTTCAAAAAGCATGCCCATAATAAAAGTTTTCTTTTTAAGAAAACCCCTTTTCTCCATTTAAATTTATCGCCCCCACCTCATTTCTTTATCTTCCATCCATCCATTCCATCCATCCATTTCATTCGTACATTTCATCCGCCCACGTCACCCGTCCACTTCATCCGTCTACATCAACCTTAATTCAGATATCTTTCCAACTTGTCAATTCATGCAGCGCCGTCATCTTTCTTCACACGTACATGCAATTACTAAAGGTACGCCATATCTTTTCATATCGCATATTTGATTTATTTCATTCCATTCAATTACTGCTATGCATGTACCGGTCATTATCACCCGAATCTCTACCTATTTTTTAGTACATGTGAGGACACATGTCATCTTTTAAGTAGGGGGCGGGGTAATTCATCGTTTGAAGCCTGTCTTTTCGTCGCTGCCATAACTGCAAAATAATCTTTCTTTAATATATTTCTGGTACTTTCCAAACGTGATTGCATGACCTTCTTTAATGCATCTTTTTCTTGCAAACTACGATTAAGACTGCTTGTTTAAGAAAGTTTATTTTTGGAAAAAAGAAAGAAATGTGGCGGCCTGACGGAGAAAAACCAGAGCAGAAAAGGAAATAAAGAATTTGAATCTTCAGCAAGAAATTGAGTTCAGCTAGAAAAACTGCAGACATGGGTGGTCAGTTGGTACGACATGAGCTTGTAGCTCATGAATTGTTGTTGCAAAACCCGCAGACAGCCCAAGCATTTAGCCTCTGTGGATGGTTAAATTATTTTCTGAGTTTAAATGATTTTGATGAGGAGGCTGCAACAGAATTTTTGAGAACACTTTCTGAAGGGGAAGCCACCGTATGGGGTCTAACAGTTGTTGCAACCGAAGACAGAATTGCTGAGGTAACCGGGATCCCAGCCGTTGGAGAAAACTTTTCTTCAGATGCTGCAGCTGCAAGGGCTGAATTTTTGATGCCTGCTGATGGACCGCTGGACATCTCCAAGCAAGGATGCAAGCGAGTGTCACTACCTCTTCCATATTCAGAGTATGCCACTTATATAATGAGGTATTTAACCTGTGAAGGCCGTTTTTCTTATCTGCATTCACATCATTTTAAATTATTAAGCCATATAAGGCATGGGTTGGCTGTGAATGTTTCAAATTTCTTGTTAAAGTTTTTAGAGCAAAGTGCCCATGGAACTCAACAGGGGAAAGATAACTCTGTCACTCATCATGGCCTTATTAAATTGCTTATTGAGCACTCTTTGAGAGACGTTTCACCTCTCTCCTGGCAACAATTTGTTGCCCAAAAGAGTTTACAACCTCCACAACCCCCTAGGGTAATTACCCCATGGCCTCAAAGAAAGAAGAAAGAAATTGCATCTACTAGTGGAACAGGGCAAGGGTCATCTACTCTTGTAGCACCCGATCCTGTAGCTGTCACAGCTGAATCTTCTGCTAGGGTACAAACTAGGTCTGCCGCTAGGAGGGAGAAAGAAAAATCAAAGGCAGAAGGGTCCCCAGAATCTGACCCTCGTTCTCAGAAAAGGCAATGCTCCTCTCCTGTAGCACCTTCCCCTGCAGCAGATTCTCCTACAGCAACAGCTGTTGATATTACCAGTTCACCATCATCCTCTGGTAGGGCAGAGCCCCCTGAACAAACAAGAAAAAGAAAAGCTACCGGAACACCCCTTGCAGCCACATCAATACCAAGAAGGGTTTCCACAAGGAAACAATTTAGGGCCTCCCCTGTTTCACCGCAACCTGAGGTGATTGTAATTTCAGAAGGATCTGTTGAATCTGAGAATGCTGCTCAGAGTTCGGTCGTTCCTGAAGAGGAACAAGTAGAGACAAAAGAAGCAGGGCATAATGGGCATGAGTTGCCAAGTCTTGATGATCTGGTTAATGCTGCTATGCAATTCTCGGAGGAAGCTCAGACTTCTTCACCGCAACAACAAGAAGAATTTATCCTGCAGCAAGAACAAGAACATGCTGAACAACTAAATGTGCCTAATGAAGTTATATTTCATCCTGCAATGTGTAAAGCCATTGTTGTGTATAGGAGGACCTTTTTAATTGAATTTCTGGAATTTGTTAAAAATAATTGAGAAACAGTTACACTGCAAACTGTGACTTTTCAACACATTGCCGAGACTGATATGCAACAAAGTCTGTGGCAAATAGAAAAGAAGAAATTGAAAAAGAAAATTGAAAATCAGAAACAGAAAATTGCTGAATTGAAAGCAAAAATGGATGAAATGCTAAAGGTAACTGGTCAAATTAATAGATCACGGAGACCACCGGTTATGCTCTGTGCCTCCAAGAAACGATTTTTATGGTTTCAATTGATGAGAATTTCCGGAAACCAAAGACCCACCATTAAATTACTTAAAAAGAATTTTTATGAAGCATATCAAAGCGACCCCTAATGGTTAAGGAATTCTGTGTGAATTCTATTTGCATGGCAATACCAGCAGAAACCCGAGATGAGATCCTCTTCCATTACATTGGTGATATTCATATCGTTGGCAGCAAATGGGGTGAATTATGGCCGGTGATGGGAAAGCGTGTAAGGAAATTAAAGAAAATAGAGCTGTCCCATTCACGGCTCTCAAGTTCAAACCCATGCAATCTTTGAAAGATTGATTTGCATTGACATATGGTATTAATAATGTTTCAGCCAGAGCAAAAATATTTGACATTAGAAAGCAAGTATGTGATGAATTCTAGGCACAACAATATTCATTTTGGAGATTAGCATATACTAGAACTGAGAAAAGATGGAAAAAATTGACTGTTGGGTTAAGAAAGTCAGAACCACATGGTCCCCTCAACTTCTGAGCTGCGCACTCAAAGCGAACTAGCGAGATATATTCAGTGGGACTTCAAACAAGATTTAGTTAGTAGGTACGCCAGCTGACATTCAGACCCACGATGCTAATGCTTATTTTGTATTCTCATCGGGCTACAAATCTTAACGTTAGATTAGAAGACCCTTGAGATATGAAGGTCTTTGAAGTTTGAGGATTCTATTCACCGAGGTTTGGACATCCATTCCAAAGTCATGCAGCCACTACTGACTTCAGAGAAATCACCAGGAAAGTTAATGCTGGAGGACCAGCATTGGGCTAAGTAGGGGGCAGTGATGAGCCTAAAATATGCTCATAATTTGATGATATGATAAACTTTTAAATGATTTCATTTTTGTTATTTCATGGCTGTTTAAACTTTGATGAAACCTTTTATGGGGATATCCTGTAGCAAGACACTTTTATATTTCTGCAGCCTATTGTGTTGACTTGATTGCATTTATTGCCCTGTTGACTCCCAAAAATGGCTGGTATATCATATACAGTTTTTAAATGGTGAAGTAGATTTGAAATGTGTGATTAATGAATAGATATCATGTATGTACCATATGCCTCTTTTTGCGCGTCTGTTACCTTTTGTTTCGCAGGTTGTTGAAGAATGATAGAGTCAAGCGCAGTCGATCTCGACCTTGCAGTAAAGCCCATTTCCTGCACGACTCTGAGGAAGCTCCGCCAAAGACTCTTTGACCGAAACCGATTTGGAAAGATTTTTAATGAAAAGTCAATCTGGAGAGAGTGGAGCGCTAGATTCTCTCTGAATCGGGTTGAACACATAAATTCATTTATGAAGTTTGTTCCTTGATTCAGGGATATACTTTACTTCCACGTCTTTCTTTGATGAAGTTGGTTAGTTAGTTGTTCTTCTAATTTAAAAATAAGATACTCCTCCTACGCGAGGTGGTGATAGAAGAAAAATAGAATGAGTAATAGATGATTTTTAGGTAAGATAGAAACAGAGTAGCAGAGATCATGTAAGAATCAGTATGATAATGAAAGACAAAATCTGTTTGACCAGAAGCAGAGTTTGTTGTTAGTTTTCACACCAACAAGACAATGTATTTCATTATGTCTTCATGAATAAAGATCGATGAAGTTCTGAGTTCAGCATCTGTGTAATCAGTAGATGCTTGCTAAGGGGGCCCACTTAGTAAGTATCTATAGTTAATTAGTTAGATGTTCTTTTCTGCTGATATCCAGTTAGCTTTCATCTTTTGAAGTTTTTATGCAAACTCAGTCTTACTGCTCACGCAGCATAGAGAGTCCATCTGTATTGTTCTACTTGACATAAGGCGGTTATGAACGTGCCGATCGTAGCTATTACAGTTTTTGTTTTAATCAAGCATAGTTGAGTTAAAGAATTATGCATTACCATTCTGTAGCTTAGATAGAATTTCTTTCCAGTATGTATTTTTGCTAAGATTTGACTAAAACAAATTCCTAGTGCATATACTTTGCTGCGCCATTTAAAGTCTACGTCCCCTGGTTTGACAAGTAAATGGAGAATGTCCCTGAGAAGATATTAGTCACTGTCGAAATGTCAATTTCGGGAAGTTTCAACGTGATATTCATATCCTTTGTGAGTGCAAAGCCTTGACCTTGGGTGAATGCATCAGTCTGATTGGCAGTGTGCCTACACCTAGTTATGACACTCATGGAGGTCAATCACAAGGAGTAGGATCTTCTAGGAACAGGTACCCACCCTCTAAAGGGGGTCAGCAACAGGAGTAGCAGTTGAGGCAGAAGAACTCTCAATATCAACAGGGTGGCAACTCTCAGTTTCACAGGGATCAAAATAGGAACCAAGTTCTTTAGGAGCATTTTGTATAGCCTACACCTAGCTTTCAATCAACGCCGAGTCGAGGAAGTTTTCAGCAGTAAAATGCTCCATCAGGGGGCAGAGATTTTGGCAGAGGTACTAGGTGTTACTCATGTGGTCAGCAGGGGCATATCACTAGATTGTGTCCTCAGAAGAACACCTCAGGATTTAATTAGAGGCCAGTTGCATCAGAGCCGATAGTAGGTGATGTAGGGAGATCTCATCATGTCTTTGCTATAGTGGATAATCATTACGAAAATCACCAAAACACCATTGTTGAGACATCAGGTGTGTTGCATAATTCTAGCATTTCTATACTTTTTGATTCTGGTGCATCTTATTCTTTTATATCTCCTTTAGTAGTTGAGCGATGTGGACTGGTGGCAACTAGTCAAGGCGTAAAATGGCATCTTGAATTGGCCTCAGGGTCAAAGGTTGTTGTAGAGAAGCTTGCGCAGGATTGTAATTTGAGTATAGATGAATTGTCAACTAGGGTGGACCTTAGAATCCTACCACTCAGTTCTTATGATGTCTTGGGAATGGACTGGTTGAGTGCACACTATGTTGTAATCGACTATCACTGTAAAGCAGTGTGGTGCATTGATTACTCTGGAAAGGAGGTGGAGATAATGGGTGTTCAAAGACCCATTTCATTACGAATGATCTCTACCATGCAGCTCAAAAGGCACTTCTAACAGGGTTTTCAGCTCTTTTCAGTATCTATGAGTGACTTGGAATGTGAGGATAGTTGAGGGGTGTCATTGGATGATTACCCACCCCTTAAGGAGTTTTCTGATGTGTTTCAAGAGGAGATTCCTGGTATGCTGCCAAAGCGAGATATAGATTTCCGGATTGATTTGGTACCTGGAGCTGAGCCAATATCTCGAGCTCCATATCGAATGACAATGCAGGAACTTCAGGATCTTCATCTGCAGTTGGAAGAGTTGTTGGCTAAGGGATTTATCTACCCAAGTGTCTCACCTTGGGGAGCACCTGTGATATTCATGAAGAAGAAAGATGGTTCTCTTCGCTTGTGTATTGATTATAGGTAGTTGAATAAGGTAACAGTGAAGAACCGATATCCTTTACCCAAAATTGATGATCTCTTCGATCAGATAAAAGGGGTGAAGGTGTTCTCTAAGATTGATCTCAAATCAGGATATCATCAGTTGAGGATTGCAGATGTAGATATTCACAAAACAACATTTTGTACTCGATACAGACACTACGAGTTCACTGTGATGTCATTTGGGTTGACGAATGCACCTTCAGTCTTTATGAGCTTAATGAATGGAGTTTTCCGAACATACTTGGATAGATTCGTCTTGGTGTTTCTTGATGACATTCTAATCTATTCTAGGTATATGGAGGAACATGAGGAACATCTAAAATAGGTGTTACAATTTTTAAGGGGCAATCAGTTGTTTGCTAATCTTAAAAAGTGTGAATTTTATAATACTGAAGTTCAATATTTGGGCCATGTGATTTCTGGAGAGGAAATTTCAATTGATCCTACAAAGATTCGGGCCATTGTGGATTGGCCTGCACCCACCAATGTCTCAAAAAATCATAGCTTCATGGGACTGGCAGGCTATTATAGGTGGTTTGTCCAAGGTTTTTCTAGGTTGGCACATCCTATCACCTCTTTACAGAGGAAGGGAGAGAAGTTCCTTTGGTCCGATCAATGTGAGTTAGCTTTCAAGACTCTAAAGGACAAGCTGACTAGTGCTCCAATCTTAGAAGTTCTGGATCCGACAGATGACTTTGTTGTTTGTACGGATGCTTCTTTGGAAGGCTTAGGGGTTGTGTTGATGCAAGAAGGGCAAGTGATTGCTTATGAATCACGGAAACTTAAGGACCATGAACTTAGTTACCCCACTCATGATTTGGAGTTAGCCGCAATTGTGCATGCCTTGGTAAGATGGTGACACTTTCTCCTAGGGCATCAGTTTGAGTTGCATACGGATCACTGTAGTCTATAATACATCTTCATGCAGCTGAACCTGAATGCAAGATAGAGAGGGTGGATGGAATTTTTGTGTAAATACGATTTTGAACTGAAATATATTCAGGGCAAGGAGAATGTGGTGGGGGATGCATTGAGTAGACACAAGCATGAGATTTCTACTATGGCTCTTGAGGTTGATTTGAAGAGTCAAATTATTTCTGCTCTTTCTTCTGATGATTGGTATCAAGTGGTGAAATCAGAGATCGAGTTGGGCAAAGCTTTGGAAGGTAAATTTTATAGATACTCTTTGGATTTAGATGATGTTTTGCGCTATGTAGGCCATATGTATGTACCTCCTACAGAGGGTCTTCGTACCCTAATCTTGTCTGAAGCTCATAGAGCTCCTTATTTGGCACAGCTAGGAGTTAAGAAAATGTATGATGATCTTTGCTCACTATATTTTTGGGTAGGAATGAAGCGTGACATTTCTGATTTTGTGGCTAGGTGCCTTGAATTTCAGAGAGTTAAGGTTGAGCATCATCATCCGACAGGCTTGTTACAACCTCATCTTGTCCCAAAGTGGAAGTGGGACATCATCTCTATGGATTTTATAGTCGGGTTGCCTATGTCTTCCAAGAAACACAACACTATCATGGTCACTATTGATAGGTTGACCAAGGTAGCCCATTTCTCCTCTATCTGATCTTCTTATACTACTTCTGTGGTTGCTAGGGTTTTCATGGAAGATATTGTCTGATTGCATGGGATACCATGCAGAATCACTTCTGATAGAGATCTGATATTCACATCTGCATTATGGACATCCCTTCAGCGGTCCTTAGGGACTAAGTTGAATTTTAGTTCTACCTACCATCCTGAGACTGATGGTCAAACTGAGAGAGTTAATCAGGTGCTTGAGGATATGCTCTGCATGTATGTCATGGACCAACAATCTTGTTGGCAATATTATCTGCATTTGGTTGAGTTTTCCTATAACAATGGCTATTATAGTTCTATTGGCATGGCTCCATTTCCGGCCTTGTATGGTCATCCTTGCCGTACCCCTTTGAGTTGGGATTGTTTGGATGACAGGGTGCTTCTTGGACCCAAAATGCTTCAAGAGATGGAGTAGCAGGTAACTCGCATCTAAGAGCATCTGGTAGCAACTCAAGATAGGCAGAAGAAGTTTGATGATGCTCACAAGGGTGATCGGAAGTTTGTAGTTGGAGATCGAGTGTTTCTTCGAATTCATCCTCGAAAGAGCCCTATTCGTCATGGAAAGGGTTCTAAGCTTGCACCCCATTTTGTGGGTCTGTTCAAGGTGTTAGAGCATATTGGTCCTGTTGCCTATCGCCTTGCCTTGCCACCCAATCTATTGTGGATTCACGATGTTTTTCATGTATCATTCCTTAGGCCATATTTTCCTAATGTTACTCACATACTTGATTGGAATGCTCTATAGGTCAACGACGGGAAGCTAGCTCTAGAGCCCATGGTCGTGATGTAGCACAGGAGACTCATTCTTAGAGGTAGGGACATTGAGTAGGTGTGGGTCCAGTGGGATCCCAATAATGAGACTTCAGTGACATGGGAGGATGCTTCCTGTATTAGAGAATCCTAACCTTACTTGTTTTTTGGCTTCCAGGAGTAAGCCAGATTCATGGGGGGGAGGATGTAATAACCATCCTGTTTCCTAGATGGACTCAACAGTTTCTATGCTTTGATTTGATACTTTGATACTATGATGGTACTGTTATTGTTTGGTTTGGTGGTTTGGATAGTAGACTTTGGTGTTTATGCTTATACATTTTTGGACATGGTTATTGATATGGCATTATGGTTGGTGATGTTAGTTGATTCTAGAATTATATTATGATGCAGTGATTTAATAAATTATGTTATGAGATGATCCATTAGTTTAGAGATGTTATTTTATCATTTATATTATGATTGTTAGAATAGATGTGATAAAAGGACAGTGTAGCATCACTTGTTCACGAGTGCCCTGCTACGCTGCAATTCCTTCCCACAATTTTATGCTTTGATTTTATATAAATATATGCACATGTGCACGACTTGGTTTGTATGCACGGGTTGCAGGTACAGAGTCCCGATTCCACCTGCTTCGGCAGGATAGGGCGAGCACCAATAACCCAATGGTATAATGTTGAAACAGAGATGACAAGGAAGTCACCATGTCCGATGTTGTCAGACCATCTTGATTGAACGGTATTGTGCAATCTTGTAATTGTCATTTATGTATTTATTATTGTTTCATGTGAGTGTCTTTTTGTATGTTATTTATGTTGGTATTTTATAAGTTGTGATTGATTTAATTAAATGATGGTAATAATTGTTTATTATAATGTTAGATTAATTTGTATTTAAATATTTAAAAAGTTTTAGCTTAAAAAGTCATGTGTTTTATTAAATTCTAATTAAATATTAAATTGTGTTTTGTTAATTTAATTAAATTATCTTGTTGAAGATAATTATAAAATAAATAAATTAAATAAATCAAATTATGTGCAAAGCAAGTAAAGCTTGCAAAAGCTGATTTAAAACAAAAAGTATTGTAAAATGGAAAAATAAATAAATCAAACAACATCAAAAGTTGAAAGGACGAATGAGGATTAAGTGTTGACTAAAAAGCTTATTTTTAAAATAAATAATTTCTTTATATTGGATTTTCAGAGCTTTTGGAAAGGAAGGGAAATATCTTTTATTTAATTGAAAATTTGTGAGTTTTTCTCACACAGGAAAATTGGAATTGAAGTTGCACAAGAATTAAGTTTTTTGAATTCAATAGTTCTTTTGGGATTCTAGAAAGGGATTTTTCAGTCTTTTGCTTGCATTATGTTGGAGACAGTTTTCTAAATAAAATCTTGCATTCGAATTCAAGCATAGTATTGTGGAGAGGAGATTTCAAAGTAGGAACGAGAATCTCTTCATAGAGGCCATCGAGATCAAGCAAGCACCATCAGGTTCTCAAATAAATGCAAGACTCCAGGTTCCCTTCTCTACCTTTGATTTCTTTGAATCTACAAAAGAAATAAAAAAAATTACGACTTGAATGAAATTGTGTTGTAAAGAAAATATATGTCTGAGATTTAGTTAAATATGGTATTCTATGAAATAGAATGAAAACTCTTGGGATTTAGATTTTAATGAATATGCAAATTTGTGGAAGAGGGGAAACAGGTTGATCTAAGATGTTCTGTGATTTATTCAATTTGGTTATGAAAACAAAAGAGAGGAGGAATTCATTATAAAATTTTGAGTTGTGTGTTTTAAGTTTTCCTTAAAGTTATTTTATGGAGAAATACATCTCCCTCTATAATAAAAGTAATTTTGCAGGCCAATTGGGAATGTAATCTTTTTGAGAACTGGAAGATTGAGGTGGTGCCCTCATTACCGAAAATTATGTAAAAATATCATATATGGGAGGAGAGGGTGTAGAACATGCCCTCCACTACTTGGGCCATTGTGGTAGAATCATTGTTGTTTGTTTGATCGTGGGACTAACGACAACACCCATGTATGGGCGTTGCTCTTTATGTTTTAAAATTGTTTTTTTTTTAAACTTTGTTTTATTTTTTTTATGTTATATTATGTTTTATATATATTTATATATATATAAATATATATTGCATGTATATTCACAATTTGAGTATAATTACATTCATTTTTGTTTATTTGTATAAGTTTGGGAATTATAAGAAAGGAAAATGTTAGTAGATATATATTTTATGTTTATATATATATATATATACATACATATATATATATATGCAATAAATTGTATTTATAAATCTAGATAAATTGCAAGTTTAGAATTTATTGATTGGGTTTTAATTGTGAAAATTGTAAAGTTGGATTGTATTGGTTTATTAAATGATACAAATTAAATATGATGGTAAAATTGTTATTGTATGTTTTAATTTCAAATGGTCTCTCGAGTTATTTGGTCGGGAGGTTTTAATATTACCATTTTATTATAGGGTTGGTTTTTCCTTGGATGTGGGAACCCTGTTGTAAATTTTAGACCCAATTTTGGTTATTGTGAACCTTATTTCCAGAGGTTTGATTTAATTATTGAATGTTATCCTCATTTTGGTTGTGCTCTTGGAATTGAAATTTATTGGTTTTATGCTTGGAAGGGTTGTACGGGTTGTTGAGATTTTGATTATGAGTTATCACGAGATGGGTAATACCTCGCATGTCCTTATCTTGAATTGTGTTCTTTGTTCATTATAGTACAACCCTTGCCTAGTTTTTGTTTATGTTAAGGGTCTTAGGGAGAGTAGCTCTTCGTGGGCATTAGCGCCTCAAAAGGAGGAAGAGCTCCGGATAACCCATGTAAGAGTAGTATAACAAGTGATAACATAAAAATAGACTTAGGGGGATGGGTAGTAAAACACACAAGATAATAAATATTGGATACATCATCTATGCATTAGGGCTATCACAGACTAATGATAGACTGAGCAGGCCGTTGTCGGCAAAGTTGTAACCTCGTCCCCATGAGAAGTTATCAGCTCCGCATGAGCTACCCTATGGTGTTGGCACCTCAAGTAGGAGGAAGGGCCAGGATATCCATAGATGGGTGTCGACGCCTCAAGTTGGATGAAGGGCCAGAATATCCCATGAGAGCTATGCGATGACACTCTCCACTAGACACTTGTTTACTTGTTTCCTTCTTGCCTCTAGAATTTGTATTTTGATTGTTGTGTCAGTTATTCTAGATTTGTATTCTAATTGTTGTTTCAAATTCTCTTGGAATTGGTTTATGGTTGTTATTTAGTTACTTGGATAATGGTAGTTGCTTTGGTTAATCATGATGAGATTCATAGCTTTGTCTAATTATGTCAACTCGTGAATGTTGTTGCTTATGTCATTATAATCCTTGAGTTGTACTTGAGTTTTGTGCTATTTTGTTCATTGGAGACAGTTTGGAATTCATGGTCGTGATCTCTTCCTTGTCACCTATGAGCATGAGGGTTGAGTTATTTATAATTCACATAGTTGGGTGGAATGTGCTCTGCACCCGTTGGGTTCCCCATTAGCATTCTATCTTCTCAGCATTCTACAGTTGGATTTGTACTAGTGTTCACTCTGTAATTCATATGTTATTGTACTTTGTATCATCCCACATGTTTGGGAAAGTTATTGTAATTCATTTATTAAGATCATGTAATGTATTGTTTAAACGATGATGTAATAGTTAGGAACTTTTGTAACATTATTGTAAGAGATTCTTTATGATTGTAATATGTGACATGGTGATACCTTCGCTTTTGACTCATGGATGTAATTTTATTCATGGTTATTATAATATTAATGGATAAGTTGTTTATCATTATCTTTTACTTTGTTGTTAGATTTTTGCGATGTAACCTCGCGTGCCCCAGAGAACTAAGTTGTGGTAATGTAATGTGCAATGTGAATGTGTTATAATGTTTATTTTCATGTTTACTTTATTTAAATTTAAAAAAAAAAAATTGGTTGCAATGTTCATTCTCTGGGGTCTACACGACGGGCGTTACATAATCTACTCTTCCATATGGTCTACATAGGTTTAGTTTTGATCCTACACCTCTACTTGAATGTCCTATGGTTTAGCTTACCTAGGAAGAAGAGTT
>VDFB02354250.1:0-14855 GCA_007258455.2 Sequoia sempervirens | reverse complement strand
GGAAAGTAAAATAGTCTCAAACTTGAAACATTCAACATTATTTTTCCAGTATTGTAATCAAAAATACATAAATATTGATAGACTCAAATCCTAAAACTTAACTCTAAAATGTTTTTTATTCACACTACAGTGTTCTCTGTGTTAAATTACAAAATAGCCTCTCTAAGAATGAGGTAGAAAGAAAACACTTAAGGAAAAACAAAAACCCTAAATGTTCATCTAAAGAAGACACTTGACATATTTAGGTTCATTGATCTTTGCTTGCTCAAGAATCTTCAACCCTGGTCTCTGTTTTCTTGCTCCTCACTCCATTGCTCTGCAACAGAAAAATATTCCCTTTCTAGAAGACTCGTCATTCTCTTTGTTTGTTGTAGAAAATATCCTCCTATGCACTTCCTTTATATCGAAGATTTGTCCCTTTAAAATGATGAGGCTCTAAAATATATATAATCTGGACAGATAAAATTTTATCCATGCCCAATTATTCTTTCTTTACTCCCCATTTAAAATAATTTTACCCATTTAAAAATTTTCTGTAACACTTTTATATGTGCACAAATTTTAATTACTTCTCTTCCAATCGAAAATATTTTCACTTTTTAAATTAAAATACTCACCTTAAAGAAATGAAAGCCCCAAATATTAAAATTAGCCAATATTTTAATTCTCCTTCAAAGTATCACTTTAAGAAAAGTATTAAAAATCTTTGGGCCCACCATCTTCTGTCATTCCTCATCACATCTTTACACATCACACATTTATTTAGAATAGCTTAAAATAACTTAGTAATGCCTAATAAAAAACTTATGCAGCCCATAGATGCATTTGGGAAGGAAAAAATTAAATATTGATGCCCAATGAAAATAAAATGTTCAGTCGTGCAATGAATTTTACTTTCCTACAGTAATTTGTTCTCCAATGACTTTTCACTGTGCTCATTTAAAATCCTCATTAAATATTTCCAAAGTTCACCCATTGTTGTCATGCACACACTTTTCCTAAGGTTTCGTGGATGCAACTAAAAGAAATAATAAGAAATTAGCAATGGGAGATGAAAGCTTGCTCCATCGCTAATTGAAAGTTGAAACAGTGATATCAATTAGCAATGGGTGATGGACATAACATCCATCGCTCATTGCTAAATTTTTTTTGCGTTCCAGACTCAAAACTGTGACATGCAATGCACTATAGGAGAACTTTGAAAATTCATTAAAATTTGTCATTTGCTTAAAAGCTTCAATTAACCAGCCCAAATGAAGACTCATCACTATGAAACATTGCATCTCTGATTTTATGCTTGATTTGAACTTCAAACTGGTGATGGGCGATGAGTTTTGTCGTGCAAAAGTGAAAGCCGTGAAAGCTGCCTCTAGACCAATAGAAGCAAGAATTAAACTTGCTTCTCCTTAGAACATTTGAAAATGTATTTTATATTTTCCCTAAATTCCCCTTTTCATTTGCACAACATTTAAAATATTCAAAATATTTTAAATATGAACATTTGAAACATTATAAAAATTTGTCTCTTCTAATTATGCCTACGACCCATTTGGAGGAAATTCACTGTGCACAAACGGTGACCCCTAGAGCCAATATTTTTTGTGTGCGGCCATAATAAATTATTTATGGAAAACCCATTTCTTTAAAATTTTCCCATCCATCAAGAATCAGGCACCTCCTTTGTAAACTGGCCCCGGGATGTGTTTATCACAATAGAAGTACTTTAAAATAATGTATCAAATGACCTCTAATCTTGATGAAAATAGAGCTGTAGAGGTTTTAGACAACAAAAAGAAATGGGTTGTCCTTATATTTTGAAAATTTGAAAATTTTTGGGACATCATTTTTTGCCATGTTGCAGTTATAAAAAGATTAGTTAACCAACCAAAACTTATCCTGAGAGCCTGAAATTGAGTAGGCATGTTACCATTTGACCCAAGAATTCATTGCAACAAATGAAATGGAAAAATTATTCCTGAGGTGAAAGATATTAAATAGCAAATTTTCCTACTTAGACTTTTCTGCTTTATACGAAATCCTTAAGATTCTGACAAGTTGCCTCTTCATGTAGCAGTTGTTGCCAATCGCTGGTTCACTTCGTTCTCCTCCATCTTTATCAGCGAAAATAGATGTAAGCACTATAGTTTGACACATACACCTGCATAACGATCAATGACACAAAAGACATCGCAAATAGGTTGTAGTCAAATTAGCGAGAGAAAACTCCTCATAAGGGACCATATCACTCATCACTAATCATAACCTTAATGCTCAAAAAAAATCCATGAGATGTGATACAATTGGGAACTCATCATCTCGCTCATCACTAATTGTAAACAATCCCTTTACAACATACTGGCAATGGGCGATGAAACTGGGATCATAAAGTGAGAAGTCATCGCTTATCACTATTACAACTTTAAGAACTCAACAATCATTAGCGATAAGTGATCCCTTAAGAACCTCCCTCATCACTAATATCAAATAAGAGTTCCAAAATAAAATTGTGATGAGCGATATCAAATAAGTATCACTTCATCGCTCATCTCTAGTTTAAAACATATATCTCAAAAGTGATCAACGATGAGCGATAAGGACATAAGGCCGGTTGAACTTAAGTGAAAACTTTAATGCATGTGCTGAATAAGTTGTTTTGACAGAGGGGACTTCCTAGGATGTTACAATGGATAGAATAAAATCTCAAGAACCCCAAAGTCATAGCATAGCTTAGTCCTTCAGAACTCATGACGAGGAAACCAGCTGCCTAGTAGAAAGTATTAAAATAGTGACTGATAGCGGGCAATAGGGGATTAACAACCAAATAGAACACTCAATTGATTTTAAGGAAATAAATTCTAAAACCCTCCTAAATGCAACAAGGCTTTAAGATGGGACATGAGAATTAAGGTTCCATCAGTGGTTCTGACTGGGGATGTATGCCTCTTGTAGGCATGACGAGATCACTAGAATCTCTGGTTGGAGTAGACCAAAATGTGGATTAAAACCAAAGGACCCAAACCGGGGAACTACCCAGACAAGGTAGCAAGTCCCAAAACAAAACAAAAGCAAACATGCCTATATACATAATATACAAAAGAATGTAAATGGAAGAGAACATACTTAGTAGAAGTATGGATTTAAGAACTATCCATGTACTATCAGTTCAAAAAGTTCTCCTGCCAGGCTTTGAAGAAAATAGGAATCTTCTCCATGAGTGCTAGCTATCAAGTAAGGGCCAATCCATAATGCTTCAAATTTTCCATGTTTTCCCTTATCCTGAACTCTTGCATTCTAGGCTAACACCATGTTGTTAACTTCAAACTTCCTGGGAGAAGCTTTTCTATCATATAAGTGCTTAACCTGTAATTGCATCTTCAAATTTTTATCTTGAGCTTCCCTCCTAGACTCATTCAACTGCACCAAATTATTTATTCTGTGCTGCATATCATCACAAATTTCTTCATCATACTCTTGCACATACTTGTACATCTTGAGTAGGTTATTCTGTGGGAATCTCACCTCCAAGCCAAATACTAAACCAAATGGTGAATAACGAGTAGCCTTTCTCACGGTCACTCTCTCTGCCCAGAATGCCAATTTTAATTTTGAATCCTAGGCCTTTTTGTTATTCTCCATAATTCTCTTGATTATCTTCATCAAGCTCTTATTACTAGACTCATCTTGACCATTTCCTTTGGGATGGTAAGGAGAAGAATAAGAGACTTGTATGTCATGTTTCTCACAAAATTCCTTGAATTCATCTTATCTAAAACACATAGCATTGTATAAGATAATCCCTTAAGCGACTCCAAATTTGAGAAGAATATTGTTCAACAAAAAATCAACTACCACCTTGGTTGTTGCCTTCTTTGTAGGTATGACTTCCACCCACTTTATAAAGTAGTTGGTAGCAATAAGAATCCATGAGTGACCTCCACTAGATTTTTCTGGTATGTCCCCAATGAAATCAATTCCCCACTGCTAGAAAGGGGCTTTAGCTGTCATAGGTCTGAGTGGCAGATTTCCTGAAAACTTCAGTTTCCCTGAGAATCTTTAACATGCATAATAAGTTTTAAAAAAATTTCTGAGCATCTTTAAAGACTTTAGTCCACTAGAATCCAGCTCTTAAAATCTTGTGTGCAATAGTATTTTCCATAATATGACCACCACACACCCCATTTTTCACTTCTTGCAGAAGTTCCAAAGCTTGTTTTCCATCCACACATTTCAAAAGTACTTTGTCCAAGCTTCTCCAAAATAACTCATTATCAATGATCACATACTTGATAGCATGTAATTTCAATCTTCTTTTTTCATTGTCAGCCATATTAGCAAGACATTGCAAAGTTTGCAAATACTAGATAATTCTTCTATACCATCCGCATGTTTGCATATCACAGAGAGGTGCAACATCAATTACTTTAGTGTGATTAACTTGATTGGCTTCTAAATTCGCCTCTGCCATTAACTTGTCTAGGCCCTGTCCTCTTACTAACTTGGTAATGTGAACTTCAATATTGAATTCTTGGACCTTGTTAATCCATCTACACCTAAGCACCATTGCAGGATGGTAGGGAATGGCTCAAATCAAATGGTAGTTGGTCAGCAATATCACAAAATTGATCCCCCGAATAGGACACGTGGTTCCCTCCCGTGATTTCATGATCCTTCAATTCCCGATCATGGGATGGTGGGCACCATTGATATCTGCAGGAAATAGATCAATGGCAACACTAAATCAACCCTTGCAAAATAAATCATTCATTAAAAGGAGAAGTGGGCATTACTAGGCGGACGGCAAACAACAACATAAGTTGTTTTAAAAATGGTGAAGCAGGGGATTATCCAAGACTTAGGGAAAAATAAAACCTAGCGGAGGAGATAAAATAAAAACAAAGGGGCCTAGCCTAGATGAGCTGATAAGACATAAGTCATTTTAAAATCCTTCAAAAAGGTAACAGTGAAAAAGATCCCAACCCAGGCATAAAGTAAACATAAGGGTAGTGCAAATTTGATCCCTTTTGCAAAATAAAACATTCATTAAAAATGATGAGGGGACATCACTAGGCCAATAGTAAACAACGACATAAGTTGTTTTTTAAAAGATGACATACGGGGCCAACTGAGACTTAGGAAATAAAACCTTGCAGAGGAAATAAAGTATTAAAATGAAAGTTGGGTTTTAATTTTAATCCGGTGACGTAAGCCTAAGCCATTAACCCCAATGGTCATGTCACCAATGGCTTAGCCAAAGCCTTTCATTGAATACTAATTGTGCAATGTGTAGGTTTCTCAGATTCAAAGATATGGGAGAAGATCTCGATCGTACCCTACCAACTCGTAGACCTAAGGTGTCGCCCTATTATTTGGTGCAAGGTCAGCAAAAGGCAGATGTTTGTCTTGTATGGAATGTGGGGCCCAATCTCCACTATTGATCTCATAACCCATGGTTTTAGATTGACAACCAAGATCAAAAGCTAATGTAAATCTCTGTTGTTCCCTACTAGCTTGTAGGAGGAAGATGAAGGTTGGTTAATAGTCATGAGGTCAATGAGATTGCGATGTGTAGCTCTAGCCATTCAGTTTGTAAAGGGCATAGGACCTGCCGAAATGGTAGTTGGTTTCCGAGATGGATTAATTTGATTGGTCATGAGGAAGGTGAATGATGCTTCATTGGATGTCAAACCGAGTTATCTTGAGATAAACTGTTTGATCTGCCAACTCTTCAGGAGATCAGCAAGCAGTATTCAAAGTTGGAAAATGGCACATGGTGGTTTTTTATCGTACAAGTGGTGAAGCATTAATGAGTTATTCCTTGCTTGTGTAGTCACATCGATCTCAATCTGTGTGAAGATGTTGTTGTTGGCAATCATGAAGGGTGATCTGCGGATTCTCATGCAACTCAAGTTAAACGGTGATAGTACATATGCCGCCAAATTTCCATGTTTGCACATGCATTTTTACTAAGCATTGATGAAGGTTGCCATTACCTTGTGCAATAAATACAAGAGGAATTAACTACTAATAGTGTCATTCTTGTAACAATTAGAGCACTTTGTGGGCTAAGTCTAATCAATTTTGAATAGTGCTTTTTTGACAAGAGAAAATGAGTAAGTCAATAAGGAGGTCTATTCGTTTGAGCTCTCAAAAGGTCAGTCCTACTATTCAGGAAGGTGCTTTGGTTCACAAGCCCAGGCTTGTGCTCACTAGACGCAGTAGAAGGTTGTAATTCCAGGATGTTGTTGCTTAACTGGTAGATGATAAAGGCAGTAGTCGGTGTTTTCTATTACTAGTGTCAGTAGGAAAGTAAGGTATGGGCATGGCTCCTCTGGATGCCAACACTCGCCCATTGACCTTACAAGCAACACTTTTGATGATGTAACCAAGACCGACCTCGACTACTGTCGGTATTTACAATCACGGTCTACCCTTTGATGAGGAAGTGATATCTGTGGTGCCATTGGCTGTTAAAAAACCAAGCGGATAGACTAGAACCATATTGGGCAAGGACAAGAAAGAAGAGGAGGCTGAGGGTCTACCCTATTGGGAAACAACTAGAAGTGGGCATGTATACTGGGGTTTAAGTGTTGGTAAGGGTAGGGTGGTAGGTAAATAAGAAGTTGTTGTTGTTGGTGGTGTTGGTTCTATGTGTGTGGCACATTTTGATGTCGATTGTGTGCCTTCATGGCAATTTGGTTGCATATTTTTTTTGCGTGGATAGCGACAAAGGGGGCTTCTTAAGGACAATTTGTGTTCCCTTTTCTCGATGGTAGCCATAACTTTAGCTTCCCTAGTTCATGCACCACGCTTTGCAGATTCACTATGTGGAAGTTTTGAAATGAAAGTCAAATGCAATGGAGATTTTGTTCAAATGAAAAATTTGTGGTGAAATTACATTTGAGCCCTGGTTGTTGCTCCCTTTGTCATATGTATAAATTCAAGGCCTATTCATAGGAGAGAACTCCATGAAAGCTCTAGCTAGGTTTTGAGTTGAATATATGGGTAGAAAGACATTTGTCCTCCGATGAAGAAGTGATATTTTTGGTGCCATTGGTGGTTAAAACCCCAAGCGGACAGACTAGAACCGTATTGGGAAAGGACAAGAAAGAAGAGGAGGTTGAGGTTTCCTCTCCTCCTCTAGCGACAACTAGAAGTGGGCATGTATATCGGGGTTTGAGTGTTGGTAAGGGCAGGGTGGCGGGTAAATAAGAAGTTGTTGTGTGGGATGTAAAATTTTGTGTTGATGATGTTGTTGGTGGTGGTGGTGTTGGTTCTGTGTGTGTGGCACATTTTGATGTCAATTGTGTGCCTTCATGGAAATTTGGTTGCCTGGTTTTTTTTCCTAGATAGCGACAAAGGGGATTTCGATGAAAATTTATGTTCCCTTTTCTGATGGCAATTACAACTTTAGCTTTACCCAGTTCATGCACTATGTTTTGGGCACAGATTCAACGTGTGGGAAGTTTTGAAATGAAAGTCAAATGCAATGGAGATTTTGTTCAAATGAAAATTTGTGGTGAAATTACATTTGAGCCCCAAGCTTGTTGCTCCCTTGTCATATAAAATGGAATTCAAGGCTCATTTGCAGGGAGAGAATTGATGAAAGCTCTAGCTAGGTTTTGAGTTGAATAAATGGGTAAGTAGTAAGATAGGAATAGAATAGATAGCCCGCTTTGAGTTTTGGATGAATATATGAAAATTACCTTTAAATCAGATGTGTATATGACTTATAAGCATGAATAAATGTATAATTCTATAATATATTTTCTCTCCTTATGTGGATTTGAGTGAATTTTGAATGAAATTTTAATGATGTTGTCATTCTTCTTTTGAGAATTTATTCAATTGTGTGTCTATGGAGTCATAATTCTATAATTATTTACAAAGGATTTGATAAGTAGTAATATATTAGAGAATTGAGCTCCATAATGTAAGGTATTATATGAGTAGTCCATTAGTCCATTCTATTAAATTCTTGGGTCATTTCTACTAACGGTAAATGGGTAACTAAATATTTAACTGACGAAGAATAAAAGAATAATATGTAAATGGGTCACTCACTCACTCCCTCTATCTCTCTCCCCTTAACCCTAAACCCTAAACCCTTAATATTAGGTGTGTACAAAACATTATAAAAGTATAAATTTTGAGCTCCCATTAGGAATTGAATGATAAATGACAATGAATGGGAAAATATAAGGCACTTCTAATATTTTGAACCAAAAAAGTTAGAGTTCAATTAGGATTAGTGTCTACCTTAGGGTTAGGCTTCTAGGGTCTCACTAATGTCTAACTTGGGTTACCATTGAGATGAGGTTGGGGTTTTAATTAAGGTTATGAATTCAATAAGAGTCTCAAATAAGGTCAAGGCCATGTAGAATTAGGATAAGAATTCAGTGTTAGGGTTGTGGACTAGGTGCCCACCCTCAGTAGTTCAAAAGTTAGGGTTATGGTACAATTAGGACTATTTGTTCAATAAATGTTCAATTCATGGCTAATGCTTAATTAAGGTTAGTTTCAAAGCCCAATTAGGGCTTCAGTTAGGGTTGGGATTATGAATCACAGGGTTTGGGTTAGGCCTGATTAGAGCTAGGCTCTTAGGCTTTAGCTAGGAGTTAGGGTTAGGCTAGGGCAGAATCCACCATGCTTTAGTGGTCAATTACAATTAGATTTTAGTGTCCAATTAGGGTAAGGGTTAGAGTCCAAATAGGTTAGGGCTTAACTAGGGCTAGGATTAGAATATAATAAAGTTTTGTGTTTAATTATGATATCTAGAATTTAGTATAATTCTTCAAAAACGAAATGATTTTGTACACGTGAAAAAAATAGAAAAAGTTGATTTTATATAGACTCATTTGTTAATTTATTCTAAAATTTAATTAATAATTTCCTTTAATTAATTTAAAATGAATATTTAATTTAATTTAATTTAATTGTATTAGATAATTAGTAAAACTAAATAGATAATAAATATTTTATGGATTTTAAAAAATTAGAATGGTTAGGGATTATAATTCCATAAACTAAAAGTAATTCTAATCTTGTTCTTTGATGTTGTGCTGCAAATTCTACTAGCATATATATATTTCACTTTGCACCTCAACGAGGTACAATGGTTACGCCGATAGCAAGATATACTATGGCAATATATTGAAGGGTAGGGTAAAAAAGTGCAAGAAAATGTTAATTGATTTTCTTAAGACTAACTATCTATAGCAAAAGTCAATTGATGATGGGATGCCAAAGATTTGAATATGAACAAATGGGACTTTATTTAAATCGATATGCTATTACGAATGGTTTCAAATGGTTTCAGAACATAAGATTTTTTGTACAGTGGAAGAAGACCTGTAACTTAAAGGTCGATTGGATTAAGTACAATTGTTGTTGGTTAATGATATACCTTGTAGTCAAATGTAACATAATGGAAAACTTCATGTTGTGGGAAAATATTTTATAATACAAAAACTATTTTATGACACATGAAACATGGAATTATTTCTTGTTGATTTTGTTGTCTTGCTGTCCACAACGAACTTACCTGAATACAACATGTCTGTTCAAGTCTCACAATCTTAGTTGCTAACAAATTTATTTGATTGGCAAGAACTTTACCCAGAATTTTGGACACACCATGATTGGAGTAAATGCACTTGCATGGTAGCATGTGGATCAAAGGCAGTTGTAGCCATTGGTTGCTCTCATTGCTAGTAAATCTACAAATTTATTGAAAATGATAGTTTATGTATTTTCATTGAATTTATTTGCCTTCAAACATTGAATATAACTTTATTATGTCAATGGGAATTACAATTGGTGTGTTCAGTTAATATCATATAATTGTGTTATTATACTATTTAGAATTGTTTCTTATTGATTTTGTTGTCCACAATGAGCTTACTTGAATAAAACATGTCTGTTCTAGTCTCACAATCCTAGTTGCTAACAAATTTATTTGGTTGGCAAGAAATTTAGCCAGAATTTTGTAGGACACACCATGATTGGAGTAAATTTATCCGACATTTTTTCAATTGATTATAATTCTTTCTTTTTGTTTAAACTTATCTGCTAGTATCTTTCAATTTTGAGGCTCAAATAAAGGATTTGATGATGGTTGTTGAACATAAAATCACTTGCTCAATAATAAAAGAATTGGCATTTTTTGAACTTTTCAAAAAACCTAAAAAATAGGTATACCTTGAATTTTTAATTCTAAAATGTAGCAAATCCAACCACAATGACTACAACTTATCCATATCTACTACCTGATAGTGAAACATGCAAATTTATTTAGCACCTTTGGAACTGGAATCCTAGATAAAATTCTGGTACATTGTTGTGCATCTTGTGTTTCCTATAGTATGAAGTTACATTGGTACTTTTAACATACTATCAGATGCACTAATTACTTCAATAGAATAGATACAGTCTCTCCAATACAAATAAAATTTCTATGATGACATGTGCATGGAAGACCGCTAACAATGTGGGCTTGTATAACACCAAGTTTTAATGAGCTGAAATTTGCATTAACACATTTTATCTAACGACAGTTTTCAAAGGGCATAGGTTAGAAAGTTGTTTGATGATTTTAGTGTTGCTAGCCATGTGCACTTTTTAAGGCCACAATTGGTCTCAATGAATAAGGAAATGCTTTAAGTCCACGTGAACTTTCAAGACTAAAATATTTATGGATGTCTGGATATAAGGAAGACTATTCTTTTGGGCATATAACGTAGTGATTGGAAATGCTTATCCTTTGTACCTAAAAATGTGTTTAAAAAATGTTTTGTGAATTGGAAATCCTATAGATACTTGATAATGCATCAATTATTAGATAAGGACAATAAAGAACCAGAAAGAAACAAATAGATCTACTTCAAGTTGGCATTGCATTTTTCAATTCTTATCCAAGTTTAACAAAAGGATGGCTTCTAAGAAATGTAGGATATAGGTTATTCTTTGACATGGTTCCTTTGTTGACCATTGCAATAATAGTAAAGTAGATAATTGGAGGATTACACATACTTACAAGCTCCTGAAGCAAGGATAGAGATATCCTTTGCCCCAAAAGACTGAACTGATCAAGTGTCATTTCAGCATCCCGCATGAATCCATTTGACCTTGATGCTATGAGATTTAACACTTCATTGTCAATTTCTAAATCCTCCTGCAAGGCAATCACAAATAGAAGCAAGAAATGGCACAAATGACACTACTCCATTTTTCCATGCACATTCTCCTTCAGCAGGACACAATATTCCCTTTTGGGTAGCCATTTTTTGGTCCACCATTATTTCAGTGTACTTTGAAAATATCTCCACAACTTGTAAAAATCATAGTAGAATCACACCCAGGAAAAATTTCTCCCATTAGATGAAAACCCCATTTTCCCTTCTAAATGAAAACCCAATTTCCTTTCACATTTACACATACAATGTTAAAGAACAACCATCCTACACAACATACCCAATGTGTTTTAACAAAAGGGGAGAAAATTGATATTTACAGTGGCTGCAACTTGATTGGACCGTTCAAAGAGACTGATAAGTGGCTACAAGCTGTGTGACCTGAGGAGGCAGAGTATAGCGCCCATCCTAATTTGTAATATCTCTTTCAGAGGCAGCCAAATCTCTCTCTCTGTAATACTCGACAAAAAGTCCCCATATCCCATGGATATTCCATTTGTCACCAAATTTGAAAACTCCAACACCAAAACTTCAAATGCATCACACAATAAGTGAAAAATCCAAAGCTCAAAGTGGTGAGGATTTGGAAATGGCAGAGACCAAGGTGTATATTTTGAGGACACATTTTCAGATTATCATAAGGTATTCACAAGGTCATGAAAATGCTAGAAATGGCATTCAAAGACTCAAGGCTATTAAAGAGACTGAAAGAACCCTTACAAATGTACACTACAACACATAAGAGTTTATTCAGTTATGAAGACTCAATAAGACCAGCTGCTCGATGATAGAAACAACAAATAACTGTGACAGCCTTAACAGTATGTCGTTTCATGAAATATATCACACACATAAATACAAATACAACATTTTAGTTTGAGGTGACTTACTCCTAATGTGACTCAACATTTATCACAACTAATAATGCCCAAAAAACTCAAGACAAAGCAACTGAAATTTCTCAGACCTGGATGTAGTGAGTTGAATACAGCCTGAGAATGAAGATGGCACCCATAGAGAAAGATATCAAGCTTGAGCTGCTAGTAGAGATTCAATATGACACTTTTTTTTCCTTGTGCAAGGGGCGCCCAACCACAAACAAGAGATTCACTATTTCTAAACCCTCTAGGAATGGCCACGACTCAACAAAAGAGGTTATTCAAAAGACGTCTTGCTCAATAAATCATGATTTTCCTTATTCTGCTTAGTTTGCATCAAATAAATGTCTTGATAAACCCAGTTGTTGGAAGAAAATGATGTGCCCAGCCTTCATTAGAATTTCTGCTTTTCTAGGTTAAATATCAGGCTACTAAATTTTTGCTGCATCTTTCAGAAAATCTCAAACACTGCTGTAAAATTTGAATGGTAGGATTGCTTGTACTCTGATGCCTCTCTTAACTCAGGATTTTCCAGTAATGTTTACTGTTATTGGAAAGAAAAATTTTCAATTTTGTTTAGGGTGTGAGTTTTTCTTTGGCCATACTATTAACTTCTGAATGATGATCATGTCTGTTCATCTTCCGATGAAGTAGACAGTGGATCATTATGTTCATCATGATTTGATGTTGTGGTATGTTTGGTGCAAAAGAAGTGTAATAAAGCCAACAGAGTTACAATTACTATCGGTAGGAACAACCACCAACAACTGTCCAGGCCAAAGGTGATAGTGCTAGAGTCAGTGCAGATAGTTGTATGCCAGTATTCAGACTCGATTTCTCTCAATGTTGTATCTTCAGACAGGGCTAAAATAGCCGAAGAAATGTTTGAGACGAAAGGGGAACCTTTAGGGAACACCTGCACAAATGAGCTCATTGACACTAAGGCTTTTGGAATGCATTTGATTGCAGGAAAAAAACATTCATATAGTGAAAGGAAGAGTGCAGAGAACTAACGAAACCAAAGCCACCAGTTTTGTAGATGGGTCTAGCCATTGTATAGTGACATCGTCCAGATAGGAAGACACGAATATAAGGTTTCTCATCAAAAATGGCGGCCACGCCTCCGTTGTCTGATCCCTTTAACAGACCATTTGCATACTCCTCTGGCGTTTCATATGCTTTCAGATTTCTTTTGGCTATGCCCAAATTCTTAGATATAAAATCTGCTACAAAAGACCCATTTTGATACCCCATAGGGACACCACTAGCTACAAGTTCCTCCACGCTCCTAACCATAGGCTCTGCTCGCTGTTGATCTAGTCTCCCATTCAAAGTGGTTGTGAAGTAGAAGCATATAATAACTACCCCCGCCATCTAGAGTTTCTCAATAATTTTACCTAATGTGCCTTTGATACTTGGTCCTGCAAACAATTAACAAGATTTCTTCTTCACTGCTATGTACCTTTCATGAATTGTTTGACGAGAGGTGAATGTTTACCTTCAGTCGGTAGAGATGCTGCATTTCTGGAAGAGTTTAGAAAAACACCACGTTAGCCATCCACTCACTACAACATTACTTACATACAAACACAAAATATGTTAGCCATGAAGAAGGTCGAGTACCGTAAAAGGTCCCATAGAATAGCAGAGAGATTTCCTTCAAAGTCTTCCCTTTCCTTCAGAGTCTTCCCTCAAGATCTTCTCGGAAATGGCCTCAAATAAAAGTATAATGATTATTGTACCCCACAATTCGGGAGTAAATGTTTTCCAAACATGTGAGAGGATATCAGGTGTTGTAGTCTTGGCAAGAACCACCATTACAACGCCTGTTTGGGATAAAGACTCTGTGAACTCTACGATTTTGCTGCGGTGTGCCAGAGTCGTAAAGTCACCCAATGCGCCGTCGATTATCTGTACAATTTCCTCCCAAAATCAAACACAACACTGTCTAAAACTGATTAATTCAAATATTTTGATGAAACAATTATCTTTAATTCAAATATTTCATTTGACAGGGGAGTGGGGACAAATAAACAAACATTATTCTGGACTTGCTCGATTAAATCGTCCGGGTAAGGATAGAGATCATAGGGCAATGCTTAGGGAAGATGTTAGATGGCAGCATTAAATACGTCCTTGCAGAAAATGGTGACGATACTTTCGTTGCGAGCTGGGTCAAATGTCACTCGCACCATTTCTTTCCAACTAGGCTTGACAGGCACTGCGATCTTGAGCCTGGATTGAATCACCCAACCACGAGGAATTTGGTTAGATCGACAAGGTGCATTGATGAGGAGAGGGCGTAGGTAAAAATACAAGATGGTGCAGTTAATAAGCATGGCACCCTACTCACCCCCATACTTCCGTCCACCTTCCCACGTGAATGGAGCAAGTACCGGCAGCAGAAAACTTCTCAGCATCAGACAGTAGACAATTCCGGTGGATTTCCCACCCATAATTATTCTGGACTTGCTCGATTAAATCGTTCGGGTAAGGATAGAGATCGTAGGGCAATGCTTAGGGAAGATGTTGGATGGCAGCATCAAATACGTCCTTGCAGAAAATGGTGATGGTGCTTTCGTTGCGAGCTAGATCAAATGTCACTCGCACCATTTCTTTCAAACCAAGCTTGACAGGCACTGCGATCTTGAGCCTGGCCTGAATCACCCAACCATGAGGAATTTGGTTAGATCGACAAGGTGCATTGATGAGGAGAGGGCATAGGTAAAAATACAAGATCGTGCAGTTAATAAGCATGGCACCCTACTCACCCCCGTACTTCCGTCCA
>VDFB02354249.1:0-21183 GCA_007258455.2 Sequoia sempervirens | reverse complement strand
GTAATCCAATATCATAGTCACCAAAATTGATCGATGACCCACAAAAACTCAAACATAAGCGGTTTCCTAAGTGCAGCTATAACTCAACGAAAAATTAAGGTTGGCGAAAGGTGATGGAAAATACAGTATAGAATGCACAACTAAAGTGTAATCCACAATCATAGTCACCAAAGTTGATCGATGGCCAACGAAAACTCAAAGATGAGTGTTTTCCTAAATGCGGCTATAACTTAACAAAAAATGAAGGTTTGTCAAAGGCGCTTAAAAATATGCACACATGATGCAAAACTATAGTACAATCCACAATCGTAGTCACCAAAGTCGATCGATGGCCCACAAAAACTCAAACATGAGCGGTTTCCTAATTGTGGATATAACTCAAGAAAAATTGAAGGTTCGCGAAAGGCGATAGAAAATTCGTTTATAGAATGCACAACTACAAAGTAATCCACAAGCGTAGTCACCAAACTTGATCGATGGCCCAGAAAACCTGAAACTGGAGTGGTTCCCTAAATGCACCTATAACTCAATGAAAAATGAAGGTTCGAAAACCATGATAGAAAATACGTGTATAGAATGTACAAATACAATGTAATCCGCAATCGTAGTCACCAAAGTTTAATTATGGCCCACGAAAACTCAAACATGAACGTTTTCCTAAATGTGGCAATAACTCAACAAAAAATGAAAGATCGTGAAAGGTGATTAAAAATATGCATAAAGAATGAACAACTATAGCACAATCCACAATCGTAGTCACCAAAGTTGATTGATGGCCCACAAAAACTCAAACATTAGCGGTTTCCTAAAAGTGGCTATAACTCAACAAAAAATGAGGGTTTGGCAAATGTGATAGAAAATATGCGTATAGAATGCACAACTACAGTGTAATCCACAAGCATAGTCACCAAAGTTGATTGATAGCCTACGAAATCTCAAACTTGAGCAGTTTACTAAATGGGGCTATAACTAAAAAAAAAATGATGATTCGCGAAAGGCGATAGAAAATATGTATACAAAATGGACAACTAAAGTGCAATCCACAATCATAGTCACCGAATTTCATCGATTGCCCATGAAAACTCAAATACGAATGGTTCCTTAAGTGTGTCTATAACTCAACAAAAAATGAAGGTTTGAGAAAGGCGATCATAAATACGCATATAGAATGTGCCACAATAGTGTAATCCACAATCGTACTCACCATACTTGGTCGATGGCCCACAAAAACTCACACAAAAGTGGTTACCTAAGTTTGGCTCTAACACAACAAAAAATTAAGGTTCGCAATAGGTGATTGAAAATACATGTATAGAATGCACAACTACAGTGTAATCCACAATCGTAGTCACTAAATTTGATCGATGGCCCATGAAAACTCAAACATGAACATTTTCCCAAATGTGGTTATAACTCAACAAAAAATGAAGGTTCATGAAAGGCAATTAAAAATATGCATACAGAATGCACAACTACAGTACAATCCACAATCGTAGTCACTAAAGTTGATCCATGGCCCACAAAAACTCCAACATGAGCGATATCCTAAATGCGGCTATAACTCAACAAAAACTGAACATTTGTGAAAGGCGATAGGAAATACGCGTATAGAATGGACAACTACAGTGCAATCCACAATCATAGTCACCAAAGCTGATCGATTGCCCACGAAAACTCAAATACGAGTGGTTTCCTCAATACAGCTATAACTCAACAAAAAATGAAGGTTAGTGAAAGGTGACTAAAAGTCTGTGTACAGAATATACAACTAGAGTAAAATCCACAATCATAGTCATCAAAGTTGATTGATGGAGGACGAATACTCAAACTTGAGCAGTTCAAAATGCAGCTATAACTAAACAAAAAATGAAGGTTCGTGAAGGGCGATAGAAAATACGCGTACAAAATGGACAACTACAGTGCAATCCACAATCGTAGTCACCAAAGTGATGTCTACAAAAAACTCACACATTATCATAAGCTTCGGCTTCTTGCTACCACTTACAACTCAAGAAAAAAATTAAAGTCTGGCATAGAAAGCATTATGCATATAGTTTGCACAACTACAGTGGAATCTGAAATCTTAGTCACCAAAGTTAATCGATGGCCCACGAAAATTCACATGCGACCATTTTCCTAAATGCGACTATAACTGAACAAAAAATGAAGGTTCACGAAAGGCTATAGAAAATTAGCATTCATAATGGACAACTATAGTCCAATCCACAATCGTAGTCACAAAAGTTGATAGATGAACCATGAAAAGTCAAACACGAGAAGTTTCCTAAATGCAGCTATAACTCAATAAAAAATGAAGGTTCATCAAAGGTGATAGAAAATATGCATACGAAATGGACATCTACAATGTAATCCACAATAGTAGTCACCAAAGTTGATCGATGGCCCACAAAAACTCAAACACGAGCGTTTTCCTAAATGTGGCCATAACTCAACCAAAAAAGAAGGTTCATGAAAGGCGACAATTAATATGCTGACAAAATGCAAAACTACAATATTAATGCACAATCGCAATCACCAAAGATCGATGGTCTAAAAATCCCAAACATGAGAAGTCAAACGTGGTAGTTATACTTAACAAAAACAAATGAAATTTCGGCCAAAATAGAAAAAAAAAAACGATATGAATTTACAAATTAAAATGTAATCCACAATCATAGTCACTAAAGTTGATCGATGCCGATGAAATCACAAAGACAAAATCCAATTTTAAAGCAAAATAACTCAACAAAAAATGAAGCTTCTGTGAAAGGCATTAGAAAATACTATAGAATGCACAACTATAGCGTAATCCACAAGCCAGCCACCAACGCCAGGTCATCGATGCGGTCCAAGAAACACAAAACATGAGTGGTTTCCGCAAATCTAGCCATAACTCAACAAAAATTATGACTAAAGGTGATAGAAAATACACGAACAAATTGGACAACTACAATACAATACAAAATCATAGTCACCAAATTGGATAGATGGACTACAAAAAAAAACTCACTAAAAAATGAAGGTTCGTGAAAGAAGATAGAAAATAGGCATATAGAAAGGACAACTATAGTGCAATCCACAATCGTAGTCACCAAAGTTGACCGATGGCCCACAAAAACTCAAACACGAGCAGTTTCCTAAGTGTGGCTATCAATCAACGAAAAATGAAGGTTCATGAAAGGCGATAGAAAATTTCCATTTAGAATGCACAACTACAATGTAATTCACAATCGTACACACCCAAGTTGAACGATGGGCCACAAAAACTCAAACACAAGCGTTTTCCTAAATGTGGCTATAAAATAACAAAAAATGAAGGTTCATGAAAGGTGATTAAAAATGAGTACAGAATAGACAACTACAATACAATCCATAATCATAGTCACCAAAGTTGATCGATGGCCCACAGAAACTCAAACATGAGGGCTTTTCCTAAATGCAGCTAACTCAACCAAAAAAAAAGTTTCGCAAAAGGTGAAAGAAAAGACGCGTATATAATGCACAACCATAGTGGAATCCACAAGCGTAGTCACAAAAGTTGATTGATGCCCCATGAAAACTCAAACACGAGTGGTTTCCTAAATGCAGCTATAGCTTAACAAAAAATGAAGGATCGTGAAAGGCGATAGAAAATACAAGTACAGATTGGACAACTATAGTGCAATCCAAAATCATAGTGACCAAATTTGATCGATGGCCCACGAAAATTCAAATATGACTGGTTTCCCAATTATGGCTACAACTGAATAGAAAATGAATGTTTTTGAAAGACGATTAAAAATATGTCTACATAATGCACAACTACAGTAAAATCCACAATCGTAGTCAAGAAAGTTCATCGATGAGCCACGAAAACTTAAACTCGAGTGGCTTCCAAAATGTGGCTATATAACACAACAAAAAATGAAGGTTCATCAAAGGAGATTGCAAATATGCGTACTAAATGGACAACTAGAGTGTAATCCACAATCATAGTCACCAAAGTTGATGGATTGCCCATAAAAACTGAAACATGAGCAGTTTCATATGTGTGGCTATAACTCAACAAAAAATAAAGGTTCACGAAAGGTGATAGAAAATAAGCGTATAGAATGCACAACTACAGTATAATCCACATTGTAGTGACCAAAGTTGATCGATGGCCGACGCAAACTGAAACATGATCATTTTCCTAAATGCAGCTATAACTTAACAAAAAATGGAGGTTTGAAAGGCGATTAAAAATACGCATACATACTGCACAACTATAGTACACAATCATAGTCACCAAAGTTGATTGATACCCCAAAAAACCTAAAACATGAGCAGTAACCTAAATGAGGCTATAACTAAAAAAAAAAAGAAGGTTCACGAAAGGTGATAGAAAATATGCGTAAAGAATGCACAACTACAGTGTAATTCACAAGCATAGTAACATAAGTTGATCGATCGCCCACAAAAACTCAAACTCGAGTGGTTTCCAAAATCTGGCTATAACTCAAAAAAAATGAAGATTCGTGAAAGGCGATCAAAAATACGTGTACAGATTGGACAACTACAATGCACTCCAAAATCGTAGTCACCAAATTTGATCGATGCCCTATGAAAACACAAATACGAGTGGTTTCCTAAATGTAGCTATAACTCAACAAAAAATGAAGCTTCGTGAAAGGCTTTAGAAAATATGCATACAAAATGGACAACTACAGTGCAATCCAAAATCGTAGTCACCAAATTTGATCGATGGCCGAAGAAAACACAAATACAAGCAGTTTCTTAAGTGCATCTATAACTCAACAAAAAATGAAGGTTCGCAAAAGGAAAATCATAAATACGTATATAGAATGCACAACTACAGTGTAATCCACTATCGTAGTCACCAAGCTTGATCGATGGCCCATGAAAACTCAAACACAAGTCGTTTCCTAAGGCCTGCTATAACTAAATAAAAAATGAAGGTTTCTTAAAAGGTGATAGAAAATATGTGTATAGTATGCACAACTACAATGTAATCCACAATCGTAGTCACCAAAGTTGATCGATGGCCCACAAAAACTCAAACCCAAGTGTTATCCTAAATTCGGCAGAAACTCAACAAAAAATGAAGGTTCATGAAAGGCGATTAAAGATATGTGTACAAAATGCACAACTACAGTACAATCCACAATCGTAGTAACCAAAGTTGATTGATGGCCCACAAAAATTCAAACATGAGCGGTTTCCTAAAAGTTGCTATAACTCAACCAAGTGTTTTCCTAAATGTGGCTGAAACTCAACAAAAAATGAAGGTTCGTGAAAGGCGATTAAAGATATGTGTACAAAATGCACAACTACAGTGTAATCCAAAAGTGTAGTCCCCAAAGTTGATCGATGGCCTACGATAACTCCAACTTGAGGGGTTTCCTAAATGCGGCTATAACTCAACAAAACTAAATATTTTGGCGGTGCGGATAGGAAATACATGTATAGAATGAACAATCCATAGTAGAATCCATTGCTAACTTAGTCGCTGTAATTTGATCAACCCTACCTAAAAACTCAAATACCGAAAGTGGTTTCCTAAATATGGCTATTAAATCGAAAAATGAAGGTTTAAAAAAGTCGTATGTGCAGGTACAAAATGCACAACTACAAGAATCCAAAACGAGGTCAACAAAGTTGATCACGGGACCAATGCAAAACTCAAACTCAAATGCTTTCCTAAATGCTGCTATAAAACAACAAAATGAAGGTTCGGCGAAAGGAGATAGAAAACACGAATGGACACAAGTACGCTGTAATCCACAATCGAGTCTTGTTATTCTAAGGGTCTACAAAAACACACAAACACAAGGGTTTCCTAAGTGCTAATTATAACTCAAGAAAAAATTAAGGTTCACGAAAAGGGCGATAGAAAATATCGCGATAAAGGAATGTACAACATAGTGTAATCAGAAATCATTGTCAAAATTGATCATCGCCCAACGAAAACCTTCAAATATGAGTGTTTTCCTAAATGCAGCTATAACTCAAAAAAAAATGAAGCTTAACAGAAGGTGAAAAATTAAATTTCATAATGCACAACTACAGTACAATCCACAATCATAGTCACCAAAGTTGATCGATGACTGACAAAAACTCAAACACGAGTAGTTTCCTAAATGCGGCTATAACTCAACAAGAAATGCACGATCATGACAGGCGAGAGAAAATACACATACAAAATGTTCAACTACAGTGCAATCCACAATAGTAGTCACCAAAGTTGATCGATGGCCCACGAAAACTCAAACACAAGTGCTTTCCTAAATGCGGCCATAACTCAAAAAAAAAGGAGATTCATGAGACGCGTTTAAAAATATGCATACATACTACACAACTACACTACAATGCACAATCACTGTCACCAAACTTGATTGATCGCCCAAAAAAATTGAAACATGAGTAGTTACTGAAATGCGGCTATTACTCACAAAAGTTTATAGACGACCTAAAAAAACTCAAATATGAGAAGTTTCCTAAATACGGCAATAACTCAACAAAAAATGAAGGTTTGCGAAAGGTGATTAAAAATATTCGTACAAAATGCACAACTACAGTACAATAAAAAATCATAGTTACCAAAGTTGATCGATGGCCCAGGAAAACTAAAACTCAAGCAGTTTCTTAAATATGGCTATAACTTAACAAAAAATGGAGGTTCATGAAAGGCGAGAAAATACGCCAAGACAAAATGGATCCACTATAGTAATCCATAATTCTGAATACCAAAGTGAATCGGATATTCACAAAACTCAAACACGAAAATTTATTCGGCGTAACTATAAGTCAAGAAAAATGAATGTCTGAAGAAAATTAAAAATACGTATACAAAATGCAATAACCATAATCCACAATTGTAGTCACCAAAGCTGATGGACATCCAAAAACCCAAACATACGCTTCCTAAATGCTGCTATATAATTCAAAAAATGAATAAGTAACGAAGCTGCGAAAGAAAACGCAGACGCAATAACCATAGTGTAATCCAAAATCGCGGGTCACTAAGTTGATCGCCGGTTTACGTAAACTCAAACACCGCATGATTCTTTAAATGCGTTTAAAACTATACAAAAAATGAAGGTTCATGAAACGCGATAGAAAATATGCATAAAGAATGAACAACTATAGTGCAATCCACAACCATAGTCATGAAAGTTGATCAATGGCCCACGAAAACTCAAACAGGAGTGGTTTCCTAAATGCGGCTATAACTCAAATAAAAATGAAGGTGCGAGAAAGCGGATAGAAAATATGCGTATAGAATGCACAAATATAGTGTAATCGACAAGCATAGTCACCAAAGTTGATCGATGGCCCACAAACACTCAAACATGAGCGGTTTTCCTAAATGTAGCTATAACTCAACAAAAAATGAAGGTTCGCAAAAAGCGAAAGAAAATACGATTATGGAATGCACAACTACAATCTAATCCAAAAGTGTAGCCACCAAAGTTGATCGATGGCCCATGAAAAATCAAACACGAGTGGTTTCCTAAATGCAGCTATAATTCATCAAAAAATGAAGGATCATGAAAGGCTATCGATATAAATTATGCATACAGATTGGAAAACTACACTGCAATCCAAAATCGTAGTGACCAAAGTTGATCGATGGCCCAAAAAAACTCAAATACAAGTGGTTTCCTAATTATGGCTATAACTCAATAAAAAAATGAAGGTTTGTAAAAGGCGATTAAGAATATGCCTACAGAATGCACAACTACAATAAAATACATTATAGTAGTCAACAAAGTTGACTGACGGCCCACGTAAACCCAAACTCGAGCAGTTTCTGAAATGCGGCTATGGCCCAAAAAAACTCAAATACAAGTGGTTTCCTAATTATGGCTATAACTCAACAAAAAATGAAGATTTGTGAAAGGAGTTAGAAAATATGCATACAAAATGCACAACTACAATGTAATCCACACTTGTAATCACTAAAGTTGATCAATGGACCACAAAAACTCAAACACGAGCGGTTTCCTAAGTGCGGGTATAACTCAACGAAAAATGAAATTCTACTAAGATGAAAATACACGATAGAACGCACAACCATAGTAGCCAACAACCATAGGTCACCAAAGTTGATCGATGGGACTGACTAAAACCTGCTAAACACTCAGCTTTTCCAAATGCACGTGGAGAACCGCAACAAAAGGTTTGTGAAAGGAGATTAAAAATATATGTACAGAAAGCACAACTATACTACAATTCACAATTGTAGTCACCAAAGTTGTTCGATAGCCCAAAAAAACTCAAACATGAGCGGTTTCCTAAATGCGGCTATAACTAAAAAAAAAATGAAGGTTCGTGAAAAGTGATAGAAAATATTAGTAAAAAATGAACAACTACAGTGTAATCCACAAGCGCAACCAGCAAAGTTGATCGATGGCCCACGAAAACTCAAACTCAAGTGGTTTCCTAAATGCGGCCATAACTCGAAAAAAAAAAGATTTTCGAAAGGCATTAAAAAAGATGCATATAGATTGGACAACTATAGTGCAATCCACAATGGTAGTCACCAAATTTGATCAATGGGCCCAAGAAAACTCAAACACGAGCCATTTTCTAAGTGCGGCTATAACTCAAACAAAAAATGAAGTCACAAAACGCGATAGAAAATACGTTTAAAGAATGCACAACTACAATATAATCCACAATCGTAGTCACCAAAGTTGGTTGATGGCCCACGAAAACTCAAACACAAGCATTTTCCTAAATGTGGCAATAACTCAACAAAAAATGAAGGATCATGAAAGGCAATTAAAAATATTTGTAGAATGGAAAACTACACTGTAATCCACAATCGTAGTCACCAAAGTTGATCGATGCCCCACAAAAACTCAACCATGAGTGGTTTCATAAATGCGGCTATAACTCCATAAAAATGAAGCTTCAAGAAATGCGATAGAAAATACGCATATAGAATACACAACTACGGTGTAATCAACTAGCGTAGTCACCAAAGTTGATCGACCGCCGACGATTACTCAAAATTGAGCAGTTTCCTAAATGCGGCTATAACTCAACAAAAATTGAAGATTTGTGAAAAGTGATAGAAAATACACGTCTAGAATGGACAACTATAGTGTAATCCACAATCACAGTCATCCAAGTTGATCAATGGCCCATGAAAACTCAAACTTGAGTGGTTTCCTAAATGCGGCTAGAACTCAACAAAAAATGAAGGTTTGTGAAAGGCGATAGAAAATACGCGTACATAATGGTTAAGTATAGTGCAATCCACAATCGTAGTCACCAAACTTAATTAATGGCTCACAAAAACTCAGACATGAGCGGTTTCCTAAGTGTGGCTATAACTCAAGAAAAAATGAAGGTCCATGAAAGGCGATAGAAAATATGCGTATAGAATGCACAACTATGGTGTAATCCAAAATCGTAGTCACCAAAGTTGATTGATGCCCCATGAAAACTCAAACAGAAGTGTTTTCCTAAATGCAGCTATAAGTCAACAAAAAATGAAGATTCATCAAAGGTGATACAAAATTAGCATTCATAATGCACAACTACAGTGAAATCCACAATTTTAGTGACAAAAGTTGATCAATGACCCAAAAAACTCAAACATGTGCGGTTTCCTAAATGCAGCTATAACTTAATAAAAAAAATGACGGTTAACAAAAGGTGATAGAAAATATGCATACAAAATGGAAAAATACAGTGCAATCCAGAATAAAAGTCACCAAAGTTGATCGATGGCCCAAGAAAACTCAAACATGAGCGTTTTCCTAAACGCGGCCATAACTTAACAAAAAATGAAGGTTAACAAAAGGTGATAGAAAATACGCATAAAAAATGGACAACTACAGTGCAATCCAAAATAGTAGTCATCAAAGTTGATCGATGACCCAAGAAAACTCAAACACGAGTGTTTTCCTAAATATGGCCATAACTCAAGAAAAAATGAAGGTTCATGAAAGGTGATTAAAAATATGCGTACAAAATGCACAACTACAGTACAATGCAAAATTGCAGTCACCAAAGTTGATTGATGGCCCAAAAACCTCAAACATGAGTGGTTTCTGAAATGCGGCTATAAATCAACAAAAAATGTAGGTTTGTGAAAAACGAAATAAAATATGCATATAAAATGCACAACTACAGTTGATCGACGGTCCACGAAAACTCAAACACGAGCAGCTTCTTAAGTGCAACTATAATTCAACAAAAATGAAGGTTTGTGAAAGCCAATTATAGAACATACCCATATAGAATGGACAACTACACTGTAATTCACAAGCGTAGTCACCAACATTGTATGATGGCCCAAAAAAACTTTGACATGACCGGTTTCCTAAATAGAGCTATAATTAAAAAAAAAATGAAGGATCGTGAATGGCGATAGAAAATACGTGTACATATTGGACAACTACAATGCAATCCAAACTCGTAATGACCAAAGTTGATCGATGGCCAACGAAAACTAAAATATGAGTGGTTTCCTAATTACGAAAATATAACTCAACAAAACATGAATGTTCATCAAATGCGATAGAAAATACGCATACATAATGGACAACTACAGTGTAATCCACAATCATAGTCACCAAAGTTTATCGATGGCCCACAAAAACTCAAACACGAGTGTTTTCCTAAATGCAGCTATAACGTAACAAAAAATGAAGGTTTATGAAAACCAATTAAAAATATGCGTACAAAATGCACAACTATAGTACATTCCACAATCAGGTCACAAAGTTGATCAATGGGTCTACCTAAAAACTCAAAACATGAGCTGCATCCTAAATGCGCTATAACTACAAAACAAAATGAAGGTCATGAATGGCGAGAAACTACATGTAAAGAATGAAAACTACAGTTGTAATCCACAATCAGAAGTCACCAAAGTTGATTCATGACATTGAAAACCTCAAACCACAAGTGTTTTCCCTAAATGTGGCAATAACCAACAAATAATGAAAGATCATGAAAGCGCATTAGAAATATATGTAATCTAATGCAAAACTACAATACAATCCACAATCATAGTCACCAATGTTGATCAATGGGCCCACAAAATCCAAACATGCGCATTTTCGTAAATGCAACTATAACTCAACAAAAAATGAAGGTTCGTGAAATGCTTATAGAAAAATACGTATAGAATGCACAACTACATTGTAATCCACAAGTAGTCACCAAAGTTGGATTGATGGCTCCATGACATCTCAAACTCGAGTAGTTTCCTAAATAAAGTTGTTTGATAACATGAATACCATAATTGAAAATTTGTGTATAGATTGCAAAACTACAGTACAATCCACAATCGTAGTTACCAAAGTTGATTAATGGCCCATAAAAACTCAAACATGAGTGGTTTCCTAAATGTAACTATAACTCAACAAAAAAAGAAGGTTCACGAAAGGCGATAGAAAATACGTGTATAGAATGCAAAAGTATAGTGTAATCCACAAGCATAATCACCAAAGATTTTAAGGGCCCACAATAACTCAAACTCGAGCAGTTTTCTAAGTGTAGCTATAACTCAACAGAAAAAGAAGCTTCACAAAAGGAGATAGAAAATACGTATACAAAATCGACAACTATAGTGCAATCCACAATCGTAGTCACCAAAGTTGATCGATGGCCTATGAAAACCCAAACACGATCGGTTTCCTAAGTGCCGCTATAACTCAATGAAATATGAAGGTTCACGAAAGGTGATTGAAAATATGCATATAAAATGCAGAACTACAGTGGAATCTGCAATCGTAGTCACCAAAGTTGATTGATGGCCCACAAAAACTCAAACACACGCATTTTTTGCTGAGTTATAGCTGCACTTAAGAAACAACTCATGTTTGAGTTTGCGTGGGCCATCAATCAGCTTTAGTTACTACGATTGTGAATTGCAATGTAATTATCCATTATGTACGTGTATTTTCTATCACCTTTGGTGAACCTTCATTTTTTTTAGTTATAGCTACTTTTAGGAAACTACTTATGTTTAAGTTTTCATGGGCCATCAATCAATGTTGGTGACTACGCTTGTGGATTGTACTATAGTTGTGAATTTTATACACATATTTTCTATCCCCTTTCACAAACCTTCATTTTTTGTTGAGTTATAGTTGCATTAAGGAAACTGCTTGTGCTTGACTTTTTGTGAGTAGTCAATCAACTTTGGTTGCAAAAACTCAAACACCAAATTTCATCAATGGCCCACGAAATCTAAAACATGAGGAGTTTCCTAAGTGCGGCTATAACTCAACAAAAAATGAAGGTTCATGAATGGTGATAGAAAATACACATATAGAATGCACAAGTATAGTGTAATCCACAATCATAGTCAAAAAAGTTGAATTGATGGCCCATGAAAACTCAAACACAAGCATTTCCCTAAATCCGTCTGACAAAAACACAAATACGAGCGGTTTCATAAATACGGCTATAACTCAACTAAAAATGAAGTGTCTGCTGTTATGTGAAAATACGTGAGCAGATTCAGGGGACACCGATGAAGGTAACCCACAATCGTAGTCACCAGTTGGGACCGATGGCCCACGCAAAATTGGGTCCTGAAAGCGTTTCCTAAAATGTGGGCTGGCAATTCAACAAAATGAAGGTTCACGGCCAGGCTTATGGTACGATGCATACAAATGCATAACTGCAGCGGCAACCAATCCTAGTTAGGTGCCGACCGTTTCTACCTAAAAGCACAAAACACGCAGCATTTTCCTCAAATTCAGCCATAACTCCAACAAAAACAAAGCGATTAAATATATAAAAATGCATAACTATAGGCACAATCCACAATTGTAGTGTGACCAAAGTTACTGATGGCCCATGAAAACAAAATGAGCCATTTCCCAATATGGCTTATGCTTCAACAAATACTTTTGAAGGGCTCGGCGCGTTTATAGAAAATATAAAGAATAGAATGAACAACTATAGTAATCCACAACGAGTGGGGTCAACAAATTTGACTACTGCGGCCCATGAAAAACTCAAAGAGAGGCTCCTAAATGCCGCTATGCAACCCAACAAAAATGAAGGTTCGTGAAACGATAAAATATCGCCATGCAAAATGGAATAACTACGCAATCCAATTGTAGTCAGCAGTTGATTGAGGGTTTCCAAATATGCTATAACTTAATTTCAAAAATGGTGGTTCACGAAAGGCTTATAGAAAATACTACAGGTATCTTGACGAAACAGCAGCCCACCATCATAGCTACCAAAGTTGATCGACACCTCACCACTATCAAACATGAGCCGGCTTCCAAAGCAACCTATATATCAACAAAATGAAGGTTCTAAAAGGTTTATTAAAAATACTTGGTACAGAATGGCACAATGTTAAATCCTCAATAATCAGAGTAACCAAAAAGCTGTCTAATGGCCCCAAAACTCAAACATGAGCGGTTTTCTAAATTCAACAAAAAATGAAGGTTCGTGAAAGCCGAAAATACACGTATAGAATGCACAAATCTAGTGTAATCCACAAGCATAGTCACCAAAGTTGATCAATGGCCCATGAAAACTCAAACTTGAGCAATCTCCTAAATGTGGCTATAACTCACAAAAAATGAAGGTTCGCCAAACGTGATTAAAAATATGAGTACTAAATGTACAACTATAGTACAATCTGAAATCGTAGTCCCCAAAGTTGATTGATGGCCCAATAAAACTCAAACATGAGTGGTTTCCTAAATAAAGCTATAACTCAACAAAAAATAAATGTTCACCAAAGGAAATAGAAAATCGAGTACAAAATGGAAAATTACAGTACAAGCCACAATCATAGTCACCAAAGTTGATCGATGGCCCACGAAAACTCAAACACGAGCAGTTTCCTAAATGTTGCTATAACTCAACAAAAAATGAAGGTTCGCAAAAGGCTATAGAAAATACACGTACATAATGGACAATTACAATGCAATCCACAATTGTAGTCACCAAAGTTCATCGATGGCCTAGGAAAAATCAAACACGAGCAGTTTCTTAAATGGGGTTATCACTCAAAAAAAAATGAAGGTTCGTGAAAGGCAATAGAAAATATGCATGCAAAATGGAGAACTACATTGCAATCCAAAATTTTCATCACCAAAGTTGATCAATGGCCCACGAAAAACTCAAACACGAGTGGTTTCCTAAATTCAGATATAACTCAACAAAAAATGAAGGTTAGCGAAAGGCTATAGAAAATACATGTATAGAATGCAAAACTAAAGTGTAATCCACAATCGTAGTCACCAAAGTTTATCGATGGACTACAAAAACTCAAACACGAGCATTTTCTAAAATGAGGCTATAACTTAACAAAAAATTAAAGTTTGTGAAAGCCAATTAAAAATATGCATAAAAAATGCACAACTATAGTAAAATCAACAATCGTAGTCACCATAGTTGTTTGATGACCTAAAAAACCTGAAACATGAGTGGTTTCATAAATCTGGCTATAACTCAACAAAAAATGAAGGTTTACTAAAGGCGATAGAAAATACATGTATAGAATGAACAACTACAATGTAATCCACAAGCATAGTGACCAAAGTTGCTCGATGGCTGACGAAAACTCAAACTCGAAAGCTTAGATTCCTATAAAGCGCTATAACTCAAATGTAAAAATTATAAGCACCGCGAAAGGCAATGAAACCCGATGATGAATAATAACTACATTTCAACTACCATCATAAGCTATTGGTGCTGATCAATGGCAAACCCTCAAACATGAGTTCTTTCCGGTGGCCATAACTCACCAACAAAACAAGCGTTTGTGCGCGAAAGGAAAAATACGAGAACGTACAACCATAGTAAATCCGCATAATCAGAAGTCACCGCTGATCGCTGGCGGCTCCAATGAAAAGTCAAACATGAACGTTTTCCTAAATGCGGCTATAACTCAAGAAAAAATGAAGGTTCATGCAAGGCGATTAAAAATATGCGTGTAGAATGCACAACTATAGTTCAATCCACACTTGTGGTCACCAAAGTTAATTGATGACCCATAAAAGATCAAAGACAAGCAGTTTCCTAAAGGCAGCTCTAACTCAATAAAAAATGAAGGTTCACGAAAGGTGATAGAAAATAAGTGGGGTATAGAATAATAATAACTACAGTGTAATCCACAATCAGAATACAAAGTTGACTACGCCCCAAGAAACCGCAACCGTGAGCGCTTCCCAAAATGCCACTATAACTAAAAAATGAATGTTCACTTGCGCTTATTGCGGAAAATACATGTACAAAATGGAAAACTACATTTTCGGTAAATCAACAACCTCGCCGTCGTGTTGACGATGGCCCACTTAAAAACTCAAACAAGATGGGGTTTCTAAATGTCGCCGGTAATCCCAAACGTGTAACAAAAAAATGAAGGTTCGCTAAAAGGCAATAGAAAAATATACGTATGAACGCACAAGTACAATGTAATCTCGCTATCATCAAAGCGATCAATGGTCTCGAACACTCAAACCGATATTTCCTTAAATGTGGCTATAACAACAAAATGAAGGTTCGCGAAAACGCCGACAGAAAATAATACATACATGTAATTCTACGAACCATAAAGGTACCACAATCCTAATTTAAACGCGACGATGCATACCTATGTCAAACACGAAGCGCCGTTTCAATCGCCTATAACTTAAAGAAAAATGAAGATTATGAAAGCCGGATAGGAAAAACTTACGCGGTGGATAGAATGCACACCATATGTAACCAATCATAGTCAAAATAAAAGTTGATTCACAAACCAATGCAACACTCTCAAACACTTCAGCATGTTCTAAATGTGGCTATAACTTAATAAAAAAATGAAGGTTCGTGAGTTACTGGAAAATTATGTATGAAATGCAATAACCGCGGAAGTACAATCCACAATCATAGTCACCAAAGTTGATCTATGTTCCACAAAAACTCAAACATGAGCGGTTTCCTAAATGTTGGTATAACTCAACAAAACATGAAGGTTCATGAAATGCGATAGGGGATAAAAAAATGTGTGTATAGAATGGAGAAGTACAGTGCAATCCACAATCGTAGTCACCATAGTTGATCGATGGCCAACGAAAACCCAAACACGAGCGGTTTCCTCACTGCAGCTATAACTCAACAAAAAATCAAGGTTCATGTAGGGCGATAGAAAATATATGTACATAATGGACAGCTACAGTGCAAATCCACAATCATTGTTAGCAAAGTTGATCGAAGGCCCACAAAAACTAAAACATGAGTTGTTTCCTAAGTGTGGCTGTAACTCAACAAACAATGAAGGTTCACGGAGGGGGATAGAAAATACACGTATACAACGCACAACTACAGTGTAATCCACAATCATAGTCACCAAAGTTGATCAATGGCCGATGAAAACTCAAACAAGAGTGTTTTCCTAATTGAGGCTATAACTCAACAAAAAATGAACGTTCATGAAATGCGATAGGTGACAGAAAATTTGTGTAAAGAATTGACAACTACAATGCAATCCATAATCTTAGTCACCATAGTTGATTGATGGCCCATGAAAACTCAAACACGAGCGGTTTCCTAACTACAGCTATAACTCAACAAAAAATGAAGGTTCAAGACGGACAATAGAAAATACGCGATAGAACTGACATTAACCACGGGTGCAATCCACAATCGTTTCAACAAAGCTAATTACGGCCCATTTAAAATCCAGTAAAACACTTAATTTGTTTCCTGGCGCGGCTATAACTCAACAAAAAATGAAGGTTCACGAAAGGTGATAGAAAATACATGTATAGAATACACAACTACAATGTAATCCACAATCGTACTCACCAAACTTGATGAATGGACCACGAAAACTCAAACACGGGTGTTTTTCTAAATAAGGCTATAAGTCAACAAAAAATCAAAGTTCATGAAAGGCGATTAAAAATATGCATATAAAATGCACAACTATAGTACAATCCAAAATCATAGTCTCCAATGTTGTACGATGACCCACAAAAACTTAAACACATGCATTTTCTAAGTAATGCAGCTATAACTCACCAAAAAATGAAGGTTCATTAAAGGCAATTAAAAATATGTGTATAGAATGCACAACTTATTTACAATGCACAACTATAGTCACCAAAGTTGATAGATGGCCCAAAAAAACTCAAACATGAGCGGTTTCCTAAATGTGGCTATAACTCAACAAAAAATGAAGGTTTGTAAAAGGCAATAGAAAATACATGTATAGAATGCACAACTAGACAATTGTAGTCACCAAAGTAGATCGATGGCCCACGAAAACTCAAATCAAAGTAGTTTCCTAAATGCGACTATAACTCAACAAAATATGAAAGTTCACGAAAGGCGATAAAAAATACACATAAAAAATGCAGAACTAAAGTGCATTCCACAAGCGGTTTCCTTAATGCGGCTATCCCTCAATGAAAAATGAAGATTCTCGAAAGGCAATAGAAAATACGCGTATAGATTGAACAACAACAGTGCAATTCACAATCATAGTCACAAAAGTTGATAGATGGCCCATGAAAACTCAAATACGAGTGGTTTCCTAAATACAACTCTACAGTATAATCCACAATCGTAGTCATCAAAGTTGATTGATGGGATGAAAACTCAAACTCGGGCAGTTTCCTAAATTTGACTATAACAAACAAAAGATGAAGGTTCGCGAAAGGTGATAGAAAATACGCATACAAAATGGGAAACTATAGTGTAATCCACAATCGTAGTCAGCAAAATTAATCAATGGCCCATGAAAACTCAAACACGAGTAATTTCCTAAGTGCGGCTATAATTCAACAAAAAATGAAGATTCATAAAAGGCGATAGAAAATACGCATTTAGAATGCACAAATACAATATAATCCATAATCGTAGTCACCAAAGTTAATCGATGGCCCATAAAATCTCAAACACGAGCATTCTCCTAAATGTAGCTATAATTCAACAAAAAATAAAGGTTCACGAAAGGCAATAGAAAATACATGTACAAAATGTACAACTACATTGCAATCGATAATTATAGTCACAAAACTTGATCGATGCCCCATGAAATCTCAAAAATGAGCATTTTCCTAAATGCGCCTATAACTCAACAAAAAATGAAGGTACGTGAAAGGTGATTAAAAATATGCGTACAAAATACACAACTATAGTACAATCCACAATCATAGTGACCAAAGTTGATTGATGGCCCACAAAAATTCAAACATGAGTGGTTTCCTAAAGGTGGCTATAACTCAACAAAAAATGAAGGTTCACGAAAGGTGATACAAAATAAATGTATAAAATGCAAACTACAGTGTAATACACCATCATAGCCACCAAAGTTAATCAATGGCCCAAAAAAAATCAAACACGAGCGGTTTCCTAAATGTGGGTATATCTCAACAAAAAATGAAGGTTCACAAAAGGCTATAGAAAATACGTGTAAAGGATGGAAAAATATAGTGCTAACCACAATCGTAGTCACCAAAGTTTATCGATGTCCCAAAAAACTCAAACATGAGCAGTTTCCTAATTACGGCTATAACTCCACAAAAAATGAAGGTTCATGAAAGGTGATAGAAAATGCAGGTATAGAAAGTACAACTATAGTGTAATTCACAAGTGAAGTAAACAAAGTTGATTAATGGTCCATGAAAAGTCAACACTAAGCGGTTTGCTAAATACGGCTATAACTCAACAAAAAATGAAGCTTCCCAAAAGGAAATAAAAAATATGCATATAGAATGAACAGCTACAGTGCAATACACAATCGTAGTCACCAAAGTCGATCGATGCCCCACAAAAACTCAAACAAGATCGGTTTCCTAAATGTGGCTATAACTAAATGAAAAATGAAGCTTCGCAAAAGGCGATAGAAAATACGTGTACATAATGGTCAACTACAGTGCAATCCACAATTGTAGTTACCAAAGTTGATCTAGCGGTTTCATAAGTACAGAAACTAAAATACGACTATTCGTTTCCTAAATATGGCTATAACTCAATTAAAAATGAAGGTTCGTGAAAGGCGATAGAAAATACGCATATAGAATGCACAACTACAGAGCCATCCACAGTCATAGTCACCAATGTTGATTGAAAACTCAAACACAAGTGGTTTCTTAAATGCTGTTATAACTCAATGAAAAACGAATGTTCGTGAAAGGGGATAGAAAATACGCGTATAGAATTCACAACGATGGCCCATGAAAACTCAAACTTGAGCGATTTCCTAAGTGCAGCTATAACTCAAGACAAAATTAAGGTTTGCAAAAGGTGATCTAAAATATGCATATAGAATTGAAAACTACAATGTAATCCACAATCGTAGTAACCAAATTTGATCGATGGCCCACGAAAACTCAAACACGAGTGGTTTCCTATATGTGGGTATAACTCAACAAAAAATGAAGGTTCACAAAAGGTGATAGTAAATAACCGTATGAAATGCACAACTATAGGGTAATCCACAATTGTAGTTACCAAAGTGTATATATGGCCCACGAAAACTCAAACCTGAACGTTTTCCTAAATAAGGCTATAACTCAACAAAAAATGAAGGTTCCCGAAAGTTGCAAGAAAATACGCGCATAGAATGCACAACTTCAGTGTAATCCACAAGCGTAGTAACCAAATTTGATCAATCGCCTAGGAAAACACAAATCTCAAGTGGTTTATAAAGTGCGCCTATAACTCAACTACGCGTATAGAATGCAAAACTATAGTGTAATCCACAATTGTAGTCACCAAAGTTGATCGATGGCCCATGAAAACACAAACACGAATGGTTTCCTAAGTGTAGCTATAACTCAACAAAAAATAAAGGTTTGTTAAAGGCAATAGAAAATACGCGTATAGAATGTACAACTCCAGTTTAATCCACATTCGTAGTCACCAAAGTTGATCTATGGCCCAAGAAAACTCAAACACAAACGTATTACTAAATGATACTATATCTCAACAAAAAATAAAGGTTCATGAAAGGCGATTAAAAATATGTGTATAGAATGCACAACCATAGTACAATCCACAATCGTACTCACCAAAGTTGATTGATATCCCACAAAAACTCAAACATGAGCGATTTTCAAAATGAGAATATAACTCAACAAAAAATGAAGGTTCGTGAAAGGCAATAGAGAATAAACGTATAGAATGCACAACTACAGTGTAATTCATAATTGTAGTCACCAAAGTTCATCCATGGTCCATGAAAACTCAAACATGAGCGTTTTCTTAAATACGGCTATAACTCAACAAAAAATGAAGATTTGTGAAAGGTTATTAAAAATATGCATACATAATCCACAAGTACGGTAAATTATTCTATCATTGTCACCAAAGTTGATCGATGGCCCACAAAAATTCAAACATGAGCAGTTTCCTAAATGTGCCTATAACCCAACAAAAAATGAAGGTTCACAAAAGGTGCCAATATGCGTATTGAAAGCACAACTATAGTGTAATCCACAAGCGTAGTCACAAAAGTTGATCGACGGCCCACGAAAACTCAAACTCGAGCAGTTTTGTAAAAATGGCTATAACTCAAAAAAAAAGAATCTTCGCAAAAGAAAATAGAAGATATGCCTACAGAATGGAAAACTATAGTGGAATCCACAATCATAGTCCCCAAAGTTGATTGATGGCCCAAGAAAACTCAAACATGAGTAGTTTCCTAATTGCGGCTATAAGTCATCAAAAAATGAAGGTTCACAAAAGGCAATAGTAAATATGCATATAGAATGCACAACTAGAGTGTAATGCACAATCGTAGCAGCCAAAGTTGATTGATGGCCCATGAAACCTCAAACTCAAACGGTTTCCTAGGTGCGGCTATAACTCAACAAAAAATGAAGGTTCGTGAATGGCAATTAAAAATTACATATAGAATGCAAAAATACAGTACAATCAAAAATCGTAGTCGCCAATGTTGATAGATGGCCTAAAAAATCTCAAACATGAGCAGTTTCCTAATTGCAGATAAAAGTCAACAAAAGATGATGTTTCGCGAAAGGCAACAGAAAATAGACGTATAGAATGCACAATTACAATGTAATCCACAATCATAGTCACCCAGGTTGATCAATGGCCTATGAAAACTAAAAAATGAGTGTTTTCCTAAATGTAGGTATAACTAATCAAAAAATGAAGGTTCGTTAAAGGTGATTAAAAATATGATTACAGAATACACAACTAGAGTAAAATCAACAATCATAGTCACCAAAGTTGATCGATGGCCCATAA